>JAJIBD010026282.1:0-37628 GCA_021461705.1 Cryptotis parvus
TTTCTTTTACTGTTTTACTGAATCAATAAGCTACACAGTTCTGCACCAGTACTCATCAATACACTAGCTTGGTCTTCACACGCTACCTGTCCGAATGCAAGGTGCCTTCCCAATGGAAAACCAGCAGGACAGTTCTACTGTTCAAGAAGGGAGACATTCACGACATTGGCAACTATCACCCCATCTGCCTGTTGTCCGTCATCTACAAGCTGTTCACTCGAGTCATCCTGAACAGGATTGGCAGAACACTAGATGAAGGACAACTATGCGAAGCAGTCTGGCTCCGAAAGGATTCCAGCACAACCGACCATATCCACAGTAATCAAGCTCATTGAGGTTTGTAAGGAGTACAAGATGCCACTCTGTCTCACGCTCATTGATTTAAAGAAAGCCTTTTAATTCTGTGGAGACTGAAGCAGCCATCGAAGCCCTAGCCAAACAGGGCGCTCAAACCCAATACATCAAGATCCTTCGTGAGCTGTATTACGGATTCACCACCAGGATCTCACCATTCTACAAGGAAGTGATCATTGATGTCAAAAGAGGGGTCCGACAGGGTGATACCATTTCACCAAAACTCTTCAGCGCCACCCTCGAGAACATCATGAGACAATTAGAATGGGAAGGAATGGGAGTGAAGATAGATGGTCAGCAACTACACCACCTCCGCTTCGCCAATGACATCACTCTAATAACACCAAGCATTAGCCAAGCGGCACAAATGCTGGCTGACTTTGACCAAGAATGTGGAAAGATAGGTCTACAGCTGAACCTCAACAAAACTATGTTCATGAAAAATGAACTAGTTCCAGAGGCCCCATTCACTCAATGGAACAAACATCTCTGAATGCAGCAGTTATGTGTACCTAGGTCGAGAAGTCAACATGATGAACGACCTTAAACCTGAGCTGCGTAGGAGGAAGAGAGTGGCATGGAACGCCTTCAAAAGCATCGAAGAAATAGCTAAAAAGGACAAAGAACCTCTGACTCCAGGCACATCTCTTCGACTCCACCTTTCCCCCTGCATTAACATAAGCCTCAGAGACCTGGGCCCTACGAAAGCAGGATGAGAATGCTATTTGGGTCTCCCAAAGAGGAATTGAAAGAGCTATGCTTGGAATATCATGCCTCACTCAAGTGAGAGAAGGAATCCAGAGCTCCAACCTCCGTCGCTGTTCCAGAGTCAGGGACGCTGTCTCATTTGCCAAAGCATCAAAAATCAGATGGGCTGGACATGTAATGCGATTTGGAGACCACCGCTGGACTAGAGCCGCATTCGACTGGATCCCACGGGATGTCAAAAGATCACGGGCCGCCCACCTACAAGATGGTCAGACTTCTTTGTCAAGACCCTGAAGGAATGGTTTGAGGCTCTTCATATTCCTGAATCAACCAGATGCCATTGGGCTACACTGGCACGTGATAGGGTCCAATGGAAATGTTACTGGCGCCCGCTCGAAGCAAATCGATGAATAACGGGATTCAAGTGATCAAGTGATTCAAGTGATCAAGCTTTCATGTCTGGGTTCAGTCATACAGTGTCCAACACCCATCCTTCCACCAAGTGTACACCAGTATCCTTCCTGCTTTTCTCTCTCCCTCCCTCCCTTCCTCCCCTCCCTCTCTCACTCCTCCCTCCCTTCCCCTCCCTCTTCTCTTCTCTCTCTCTCTGACATTGTGGTTTGCAATACAATGAGGTCATCATGTTTAGACTTTAACCCACTTTCAGCACATATCACCCATCCAGAGCAATTTCTTTCAACAATCATCGATATAGTCCTCCCTTCTCTATCCCACCTGCTTTCCCCCCAGCGCGCAGCAGGTTTCAATCAACGGACCAAACCTCCTGGCCCTTGTTTCTACTGTCCTTGAGAGTTAATTTCATATTATGTTTTTTTTTATCCCACCACATGGCAGAGCCTGGCAAGCTACCCCCTAATGTATTCTAATATGCCAAGAACAGTAATGATGATGGACCTCATTCCCATGACCTGAAGCTCTTCAGGTCATGAACATGAGGCTCTTCATGTTCCTGGAGCGAGCAGATGCCTTGGGCTACACTAGCATGTGACAGGGACAAATGGAGATGTTACTGGTGCCTGCTCAAACAAATAGATGAACAACAGGAAGACAAGCAATACAAGTGATTTTTTATATCCCAGAAATGAGTGCAGTTATTCTATGGCGTCTGGCCTCTCGGTTTTGGGTTTTTTTTTTTTTTTTTTTGCTTTTTGGGTCACACCCGGCGATGCCCAGGAGTTACCCTACTCCTGGCTCTTCACTCAGGAATTACCTTGGCGGTGCTCAGGGGACCATACAGGATGCCAGGGATCAACCCGGTCGGCTGCGAACAAGGCAAACACCGTACCCACTGTGTTATTGCTCCGGCCCCTGCCCCTCTTATTCTGACTCATTTCACTCAGCATGATACTCTCCATGTCCATCCATTTATAAGTGAATTTCATGACTTCATTTTTTTTCTAACAGCTGTATAGTATTCCATTGTGTAGATAAGCCATAGTTTCTTTAACCAGTAAGACTATACTTTCAGGGATCATTTCTGTAGTCTGTTACTAGAGAAGTTTCTCTGAATGTGTAGAGCACCCAAAAACCATGAGGAAGATCTGAAGCATTCTGTCCTGAGCATGAAACATGCTTTTGAGGGTTGCGCTTTGTAACTGCTTCTGCCATTGATGGCCCTTTGTACGACTTCTGTAGTGGCATGAGGAAGGAAACGTAAAAAAAAAAAAACCACCTGTTTTTAGGCACTAGGGCTGTTTCCGGATTCTGACTCGTAAACAGTGCTGCAGTGAATCTACAAGTGCAGATGTCATTTCTGCTGTATGTTTTTGCACCCCTAGGGTATATCCCGCCACCCTAGCAGAGCCTCACAACAAAGCCAGATGACCCCACCCACTCCATAAGGACCTCCATTTTCCACATCCGACTCCCCCAGAACTCCACCCAGCAGACCAGCCTATCACAGCCCGGCTCTTGTGGCTGCGGTTCATCAATAAATGCTGGATTTTGAGATGACTACAAGAGTATGCTACCTGCACGGCAGAGCCTGGCAAGCTACCCGTGTCATATTTGATATGCCAGATACAAGTAACAATTATAGACCTCATTCCCATGACCTGATGGAATGGTTTGAGGCTCTTTATGTTCCTGGCGCAAGCAGGTGTCCTTGGCTCTACTTGCATGGAGACAGGTCATATGGAGATGTTACTGGTGCCCGCTTGAGCAAATCAATGATGAATGGGAAGACAGTGATACAGTGACAGGGTATATGCCCTAAAAATGGTATTGCTGGGTCATATGGAAACTCAATTTCTAGTTTTTTGAGTAATGCCCATATTGTTTTCCAAAAAAGGCTGGACCCAACCCTACATTCCCATCAATAATGTATAGAGAGGGGCTGAGCGATAGCCCAGCGGGTAGGGCGTTTGCTTGCACACGGCCGGCCTGTGCCGCCCAGGTTCGATCCTCCGCATCCCATATGGTCCCCCGAAGCACCGCCAGGAGTAATTCCTGAGTGCAGAGCCAGAGTAACCCCCTGAGCATTGCCGTGTGACCCCAAAAAGCAAAAAAAAATAATGTATGAGAGTCCCTTTTTTTCCTGCATCCACCACAACATTGGTTATTTGTTAGATGACATGCCCTAGCTAGCTTTGGATCTTTGCTTTTGTGTGTGTGTGTGCTTTGGGTCACACCTGGCAATGCTCAGAGGTTACCCTGGCTCTGCACTCAGGAATTACTTCTGGTGGTGCTCAGGGGACCATATGGGATGCCAGGGATCAACCCGGTCAGCTGCATTCAAGGCAAATGCCTCACCCACTGTGCTATTGCTATGGCCCCTGGATCTTTGATATTTAAGCTACTACAGTTTAAGCTGTTTACATGTCTTTAAGCCAATGTTCAGGCTAAAGAGATCTTTTGTTTTGTGTAAACACTGGTAGAGGGTGTGGCAGTTATAGGAGTCATTTTGGCTCTGAAATTAATAATTCTTGGAATATTGTAAATTCTTCTGCATTTTCAATGTTATCTAGATTAGGCCAGATGACCCTCCCCACTCCATGAGGGCCGCCATCTTCCACATCGGACTTTCATCTCCTCAGAACTCCACCCAGCAGCAGACGATCCTATCACAGCCCAGATCATCGACACCCACCCTGCAGCAGTTTTTTTTCAATCCGCCCAGGTATGCTGATCCAGTGACTTACAGACATGGGGCAGAGCTGCTACTTGCTCTCTCTGTGCCCAGCCGCTCATGAGGCGTTTGGGAGGCCTGACCGGTTCTAGCCCCTGGCCCGCCTTTCCAGCAGGGTCTCACAACAAGCCAGGACGACCCCTCCCCACTCCATGAGGGCCACCATCTTCCACATCGGACTTTCCTCTTGTCATAACTCCACCCAGCAGCAGACAATCCTATCACAGTCCAGCTCGCCCGCCCCAAGCAGCCGCGTGGTTCATCAATAAATGCTGTATTTGGAGGTGACTACAAGAGTATGCCACCCACACGGCAAGCCTGGCAAGCTGCCCGTGTCATATTTGATATGCCAAATACCAGTAACAATTATATTATGTCATTTCCATGACATAATATAATTGTCTCCGGGCCCCAGTAACATCTCCTTATGTCCTGTCTCATGCTAGTAGAGCCAAGGCATCTGCTTGCTCCAGGAACATAAGAGCCCTCAATCCATTCCGGAATGAGGTATATAATTGTTACTGGTTTTTGGCATATATATCAAATACAACACGAGATGTTACTGGGGCCCGCTCGAGCAAATCGATGATGAACGGGAAGACAGTGATACAGTGAATATAATTTTCTGAGGCTCTTTATGTTCCTGGAGCAAGCAGATGCCCTTGGGCCTCTACTAGCATGAGACAGGACATATGGAGATATTACTGGTGCCAGATCAAGCAAATAGATGATGAATGGGAAGATAGTGATAGTGATAGTGATCTAGATTAGCACAATTCCTCTTAACACCCACTGGTCCCAGCATGGGATAATTAGAATTTACCAGAAGGAGACCACCCTGGCTATGTTGAGACACCATTGATCAACTCTGCCAAGATCAAAGTGAGGAGTCATGAGCTAGTTTGCCCTCAGGCAAGCAGGCATGACCCTTTCAGTAAAACATAGGGCAGAACACTCAAAATTACCTTGGTGAAGAGGGAGAATGCAGAAGGACCCTTGGGGGGACCATCTAGTTGCATGAAATCTATGGTCTGAAATTGTGATGTGATTTTTCCCATGAATATACATCCATTAAGATGTATTTTTTATTCCGTCCCTCTTTCCAGTGGTTGACATAATCATAATAGATAATCTCTTATGAGGAAGGGACAGGCCCTGGCATTATCATTTGTTTAGACCTGAACCAGAGATGTGGCACCACCTAGCCTCTGCATCTAAAAAGTTGGTTTGTTGATCTTTGTTAACACAACCCTCCTGGAAGAAAGGATTCTGGTGGGCTTTTTGGGCATATAAGGGGACTGACTTGGGGACAATTCATCCATTTTGGTGGGAGACCTGGATCTGTGCACATAGTCAGAGGTCTGGCCAGAAGCTAGAGGTCTGGGAAATCCCATTATCTCAGATTGTAGTAGAAGAGCTTGTTTAATTATTGGTGATTAATAAAAGTCCTTTTGGAACTGTGCTGAACTTGTAGTTTGTCCATCTGCTACTGTTCTGTAAGGTAGAAGGGAACTCATTCCCTGATATTGTTGGGGACCCCAGCGGCTCCCTGACAGTTATTCTTGCTCTTTTGTGTGTCAGTCTTTGTGGTGTGAGATGATATCTCATTGTTTGGATTTGCGTTTCTCTGATGGTTAGAGATGTAGAGTATTCTTTGCATCTCTGTGATGATTAGAGATGTAAAGTATTTTTTTCATGTGACTTTTGGCCATTTGTATATTTTTTGAGGGAAGGAATTTCCTGTTCATTTCTTCTCCCCATTCTTTGGATGGAGTTGGAGGTTTTTCCTTGTGAAGTTCTACCAGGTCTTATATATCTTCAATATTAACCCCTTATCAGATTGGTACTGGGTAAATACTTTTTCTATTCAGTGGACTGTCTCTGAATAATACTGCTTTTATTCTTTTTGTTGTTGTTGTTGTTTCTGGGTCACACCCAGTAGGGCTCAGAATTTACTCCTGACACATAGGTATCACTCTTGGCTAGGCTAAGGGGACCATATAGGGTGGCCGAACTAGGTCAGCCATATGCAAAGCACACACCCTACCTGATGTACTATTGTTCCAGCCCTCTCTTTTCTTTTTGAGGTAGGTGTGCTGGGGATTGAATACAGGGTCTAGAAAATAGCACAGGAGGTAAGGTGCTTGCATGGCATATCACCAACCCTGATTCTAATCTCAGGCAATGCCTATGGTTCTCTGAGCACCAGCAGGAATCACTCCTGAGCAGAGAGCCAGGAATAGCTCCTGAGCACCACTGGGTGTGACTCCACCCACCAGTCCAACACAACACAAAAAACAAACCCAAGGCCTCATAGAGACAGGAAGATCATCTTCCACTGAGCCTTATCCCTGGCTTTGATCGTATTTTATTCAATTGAAATTTGTCCTCTGTAATATGACATAGGTACTAGTGTTGTGGGTGGCTTGAGTTCTGCTTGTCTTTGTTGTCATTCACATAGGTGTGAGCTATACAGTGATTCATTGCCTTGTTGATTTTCTCTCTTTGAACTATTGGAAAATCTTTCTCTCTGCTGTGACAACAATCAGCCTTGTTTAGGTACAAATGTTATGATTTGCATAAGTCTACTTCTGTACTTAGCTGTAAGAAAAAAAGCACTATTGTTTCCATCTTTCCAATTATTTGATATCAAAGTCTTGTTTTATTAAATTACTTAGACAAAATCTTTGATCTAAGAAGCTATTTCAGTCTACGGTCATACCACCCTGAACGCCAATCAGGTCTGATCTCAGAAGAAGTTGTTTTAATTATGAATGAAAGTGAGAAGTGTTGTGTCTTGCACAGGAAATAAATTCAACTGTGGTGTTCAGGTCGGTTTGCCCTGAGGCATGCCAACTCCCTAGCTGGGAGACCCTGCAATGGCCGCACCTGCTCCAAGTGTGCTCTGGTTCTCATCCCTCTACTCACTCCTATTTCTAAGCCATCATTCTGGGCCATGTGTTAGTAATCATAAAATTAGCGCCATCTGTTAGGATTATTTTGTCTATAGTTGTATAAAATTGTCATCATAGATTTTTCGGGGGTGGGGAGGTCCTACTCAATGATGTTCAGAAACAATTGCCAGCTCTGTGCTCGGGGGTCACTCCTGGTGGTGCTTGGGGTACCATGTGGTACCTGGATCGAACCAGGGTCTCCCTGCACAACTGCATACCAAGTATGCTCTTAACTCATGGAGCGATCTCTCCGCCCTCTCATCATACTTTTTTTTTTTGTTTTGCTTTTTGGGTCACACCCGGCAACGCTCAGGGGTTACTCCTGGCTCTGCACTCAGGAATTACTCCTGGCGGTGCTCAGGGGACCATATGGGATGCCGGGATTCGAACCTGGGCTGCCACAGGCCAGCTGCGTGCAAGGCAACGCCCTACCCGCTGGGCTATTGCCCGGCCCCTCTCATCATACCTTTTCCATCGAAAAATCATCGCTTGTATTTGTACTGCTGTTTTTCTTGCTTTATTGTTCTGAATCCACACCAAGCAGTGCTCAGTGATCACCTTGGTAGTGCTCAGAGGTAAGAAGCTGTGGTGCTAGGGATCAAACCCAGGTCTGTTGCTTTGCAAGGCAAGCACCTTACTCCCTGTACTCTCTGGCTTAGTACTGCTTTTTTTTTTAATTTTTTTATTATACTACCGTGAAACATACAATTACAAAGGTGTTCATAATTGGTTCTTGGTAATACAGTATTCCAGCACCCATCCCTCCACCAGTGCCCCATTTCCACCACCAATGTACCCCCCCCTCCCGTCCCCCAGGCCGCCTTAATAGCAGGTACCCCAGTTTCCTCTCTTTCTCTCTCTCTCTCTCTCTGTCTCTGCATCTCTCTCCCTCTTATTTTACACATTGTGGCTAGCCCTGCAGATATTTAGAGTTTATCACTTAAGTCTCTTTGTGTATATTCAGTGGTGAGTTTTAATCTGCCATTACCATTTCCCATATTTATTAAAACACTGGTATCTATTTATATCCTATTAATGAATGCAGTCATTCTATATCTGTCCTTTTCCTTCTGACTAATTTCACTCAGCATGATAGACTCCAAGTACTGCTTTTTTAACCAAGGATGATATATTAGCCATGTATTCCTTCAAAACTCACACATAAAGATCTTCAAAACTCTGTGGCTTAAACGTGAAACATTTATAACTTGGATCTGATTCCTGGTTTGAGGTCATATTTAGAAGTGCTGTATACCTCACTCTAGGTCTGGTTGGTGCCTGTTCTCTTTGTGTCAATCACAAGACTCAAGGACTTCAATTCTTGCAGAGCATTTAAGTCTTGGTACCCCATTAGCCAGAATAAATGACATGATGTATCAGTAATAGGACCAGAGGTGAATGCACATACTTACCTAGTGTGCTGTAGATTTAGGTGGCTGAACGAGAACTGGGAACAATGCTCCAACCTAATACATATGGCTTCAGTTGGTATGAACTCTTTCTCTGCTCCACCGATCCTCTGATCTCAATTTCTATTGCTAATATGCCCTGTGGGAGAGAGAGGGCTTTCTCTAGCTTGTTTGAATTTTATTTTTATTTATTTATTTTTTTTTTTTTGGGGTCACACCCAGCGATGTTCAGGGTTACTCCTGGCTCTGTGCCCAGGAATCACTCCTGGCACTGTGTGGGGACCATATGGGATGCCTTGATCGAACCTGGGTCTGCTGCATGCAAGGCAAACACCCTACCCACTGGACTATAGCTCCAACCCTCTAGCTTGTTTGAATTTTCAAGGAAGAAAATAGTTTCCAGATAGCTTAAGGGCTGTAAATCTGGTAGTTTGACAGCTGAATTTCCATTTTGATTCAACCTTCAACCTCTGACTTCTTTGTTGATTTAATTTTGTGATTAAAAATATTTAAAAAATATTCAATCTTAAATTTTCTGCATTAATGCGGCAGAAATGAAAACATACATTATTCTATCATATGTCATAGGCTTGAATCAATGTAACTAGTAAGAGATAAGTGATCTCATTCACCGGCTTACCATAGTATTTGACATGTAATAATAGAGGCTAAAATAAATATTCATGGACATACATTCTATTATTTACTAACAGTTATCACTGATCAATATATTAAAACCTTGTTCCTAAAATTAAAAAAAAATAAGCATGGGCCAAAGCAATAGTACAAGGAGTAAGGCATATGCCTTGCATGCTGCCGACACAGGTTTGATCTCCGGCATCCCATATGGTCCCTCGAGTAGCATTAGGAGTAATTCCTGAGTGCAGAGCCAGGAGTAACCCCTGAGAATCTCCTGGGGTGACCCCAAAACACACACACATACACACACACACACCCTCGCGACTGAATAAACATTTTCTCTTTAAATATATGATGTCTAGGTAATCAATATCCAGCTTCACTATTGTCTATTATCCACACCCAAAGGCTTTATATTTTCTCTTTATTATTTTATTTTAATTTGTATCAAGACACCTAGATTCAACTTTACTCACAGTTGAGTTTCAGACATACAATGTTCCAACACCCATCTCACCGCTACTGTCCACTTCCCCCACTCGCTTTCTCTCCCATTCCCCAGTCTGCCTCTTTGATGGGCACATTTTAAAGTTTGCTATAGTTTGGCTTTCAGATTTGCTGGCTTGGTGGTTCAGATGTATAGATATACCTCCCTCTACACAGCTGATGTGCCCAAGACCCCCTTCTCCTATTACCGCCCCTCCTCCTCCTCTTACTCCCACTCTCAATTTCTTTTCTTCCCTATTCTTCTTAGTCCTGTCATCTAGGGGTCAGGGTAGTTTAGGTATCCCCCTTTGATACCTTGCGTAGCTTTGTCCTGTTTTATATGTATAAATAACCGACAAGTGAGAATATCTGGTATTTGTCTTTCTTCTGACTTATTTCACTTAATAGATCCTCCAGTTCTGAGTTGCAGCAAATTACAGGCTTTCATCCTTCCTTGTGGCTGCATAATATTTTTGTAATGTATATATACCACATCTTTATTATCCACTCATCTGTCATTGGACACCTAGGTTGATTCTGTATCTTAGCTGCACTGCTAAGTGTTGCAGTGAATAATTGTGTGCATGTGTCCTTTTCAACGTTTTTGAGTCCTGAGGGTAGATACCAAGAAGTGGAGCTGCTGGATCATATAGAATCTCTATTCTGAATTTTCTGAGAGATAGCCATACTGTTTTCCATAGAGGTCCATCCTCTGAGACAACATTCCTATTAGCACTTCGGTGAAAGTTCCTTTTCACCACATTTCAGCCAACACAATTCTTGGTGTGTGTGTGTGTGTGTGTGTGTGTGTGTGTGTGTGTGCCAATCTCACTGATATGAGATGACCATGTTTTGTTGTTTGATTTTTTGGACCACACCAGGCAAAGCTAAGTGATTTTCTGGGCTCTCTTCTGGGGGTCTAGGGACTGTGACGGGTGGGGTTGTTTGCTCTTAGTGGTGTTCAGGAAAGTACGTGGTGTTTGAGCCTTAAACCCAGATCTCCTCAATATAAAACATGCACTCAGGGCCTTGAGCGAGCTCTCTGGCCTTTGGTTTGTTTCAGTTTTTTGGTTTTTGGGCCATACCTGGTGGTTCTCAGGGCTGACTCTTAGCTCTGTGCTCAGGGATCACTCTTGGATGACACAAGGGACCACATGGGTGCCAGGGATTGAACCCAGATCTGCCACATGCAAGACACTTTTACACTTTACCACTGTCTATTGTTCTGGTCCCCCTCTGGTTTGTTTCAGCAAATGTTTGTTTACATTGTTTATGAGGGCATTGGGATCAAACCTAGGGCCTCATATCCGAAAGGCATGTCCTCTGCCCCTACAGTTCCTTTTTGATGTCTTAAGAATTTTTAGAAGAGCATCTGAATGCATAGAAATATAGTCCTAAGGGCTGAGAGATGGGACAGGGTTGGGGGGCGGGGTAAGTTGCCTTGCATACAGCTAACCCCAGTATCACACCTCCCTGAACACCCCTGATGACAGTCCCCAAGCACATAGTAGGGAGTTACCCTCCAGCAGTGCCAGTGTGTGACTCAACACCCGCCTCACGTAAAAAGAAATGTACCTGTTATGTAGGTGACACCCAGTAAATTTCTCTTCTTATCTTTTTTTGGTTTGGGGCCACATCTTCTTACCCTAGGCTTACTCTTGGATATGTGATCAGGAATTATGCCTGCTGGGGTTCAGGGAACCTGTGGGGTGCTGGGGGCTGAACCCAAGTTGACTGTGTTCAAGGCAAGCTGCCTTACTCTCTCCAGCCAAACATAGTAGTTTTTAATATTATAAGTACTAGTGAAAATGTCATTTAAAATTACTTTTAGGAGTTATTTAGAATTTAAAATTATGTCTGACGTAGTTATAAAAGGATAATTAATACATGAGAAAGATAGTATAACAATAAGTGCTGCTTGAAGGAGTATTTCCTTCTTAGAGGGCAGTAAATTAATTCCTAGGAGTTTATTTTGTGAAAACTAATCATAAATCAGAAAGAACTTAATGAAAGACAATTTTCTTTTTTATTCTTTATCATCTGTGATCTACTTAAGAGAAGAGCAAGGCTAAGTAACTAAAATTTGCCTTGTTGAGTTTTCTTCAAGTTCAGGTTATTTCCTTTGATTTCTTACAGGAAACATTTATTACAGCTTAAACATGCACTAATGCCTCAAGTTATAATCATCTTGCCAGATATGCTTAGGGCATAAAGAAAGGAAGGAAGCTAATATTCACAAAGTAACTACTAAGTGCCCAGTGAGGCGCTAGAAGCAAAGATTTGCTAAGAGGAGAAATACTCTCTCTTTAAGGAAGAGGAAAGTCTGTAAAAGTGTTTTTGGCAACAAAACCATGTTTTTTGGAGTGAGCCCAACCCCAGAAACGCTGTCCATTTGAAAGTGTAATAAACTGGCATGAAGTCCACTTACAAGTTCAGTAATTGCAATGTAGTAAAGCCAAGATTTAAAGAGAAACAGCAATAGCTAGTACATATGTTTCGCCAACATACAAATGACAGCGGTCTAAAGTTCTACAGTGGACTGGGATGAAAAGACCAGAAGGCGGAACACAGGTTCTGTATGCAGGAGATCTGAGTTAGGGACAATAATACAGCTGGTTGGGCACGTGCCTTGCATGGGGCGGACCTGGGTTCCGATCTCTGGCACCCCATATGGTCCCCCTGTGCCTCACCAAGAGTGATCCCTGAGTGCAGAGCCAAGAGTAAGCCCCTGAGCACCCCAAGTGTGGCCCCTCACAAAACAAAGGTCTAGGTTCACTTCAGCACTTCTGGGGTGTGGCCCCAAACAAATAAAAATAAAGTCCTAGAGCAAATATTCCCACACTGCCGCATGAAGCCCAGAGCAGCTTTGCAAGCCCCCTACTGTGCTTCTCAGTCTTCGATGCTGGGTGCCCCAGGGACTTCTCTTGCTGAACTTGTTCAGGGCGGGACGAGTGGTCTGTGGGTTTTCCTGCAATATCCCCAGAGAGGCCTCAACTCTTGCCTCCGCAGTCACTTCCCTTGTCTGGTGATGCTTTGATTTTTCCTTGCTGACTAGACCCACTTTCCTGGTCTAAGATAGTCTCCAGTGCTGGGCTTGGGTGTCTCTTTCAAATTATTTATAAACCAGCTGTACTTCCTTTGGGTGAGCAGTTATAAACTGTTAGCAAGTGCTTCGTGCTTGCCTAATATGCAACTATTCTGTCCAGTTTATCTTCTGAGTATTTCTGATCTAACCAAAGAGAAAATAAAAACAAGTTGCCAAATGAGAACCACAGCTAAGAGTAGTAAACATTACATGACACCACAGGAGGGAAGGGCGATGTGGACCCTAGTGGGCCTAAAGACCATGGCCAGGACGTGAAAACAATGAGGGCGTTATTCTGCAGGCAGGAGGACTTCCGTACTCTTGTTTGAATTCAGTTTTGGGGGAGATTTGATGGCCACACCCTGGAATGCTGGTGGATTATTCCTGACTCTGTGCTCAGGAGCAGTGCTTGGAAGACTATTTGCAGTTATGTGGTGCTGGGGATTAAACCAGGGCCACTGTGTCCAAGGCAACCACCTTAACCCCTATGTTATCTCTCTGGTCCTCAACACACTTTTTTTTTTTTTTTCCTATTTCTTCATTTTTGGCCACACCCAGCAGTGCTCAGGGCTTACTCCTGGCACTGCTCTCAGGGATCACTCCTGATGGGGCTTGGAAGGATATATGTGGTACCAGAGATTAAGCCCAGGCCCGCTACATGCAAGGCCAGCACCTTTCCTGTTGCAGCTTCTCAGACCCGCAAAGCACTGTTGTGTGTGTGTGTGTGTTTTTTGAAGGGGATGGTCACCAGTGGATTTCAGGTCATTTAGTGCCTGGAGTTGAACTCAGGGCTTCAAATGCTTTGAGCTATCTCCCTGGCCTGTTCAACACATACTGTCCTAGGCTAAGTTATAGTCTCTCTCCTCTGCAGAATTGCTAAAGGGTTTGCTTCTCACATGTGTGAGAGGTACCGGCTTTGATCTCTGGCACAGCAATAATAAAAGGAGGGGGAGATACTTTTTTTTTTGGTTCATGAGTTTATTCTCAGAGCCTAGAGCTTAGGAGAAAAGAATCTGGCTGTGTTCTTGGCCTAAAAGGGAACCAAACTTGTGGTTTCCTTTGGGTAGCCAAGTTCAAAGGGTGAGAGATTCATATCAGGCAGAAATTCTAGTTATGGAATAACATGAGCAATTCCCCTCGAAAGAGTTCCGGGCCTTAGGTCTTGAGAACATGCTAAGATTAGGTAGCAAAGTAATCAAAATGGGTAAAGTTAATCTTTGGGAAGAAAAATAGTTGTCCCTATAAATAGTTGCTCTAAGTATAGCATCAAGGGTTGAGAGGGGTTCAGAGAGCTGATTCACCAGAGCTAAGTGCAGAATTTGGAAAAATAATCAGATTATTATTCCTAAAATATTCCTATTATTTTCAGAGCTTCTAAGTACCTAAGCAGCTTAACACATGTTCCTGGAAATGGTGAAATGGTAAGTCTGTTATAAGGGACTAGAGAAGCTGACTTATCACATTTACTAAAATATGAAGTAATTGATTGATTCAACACTTGTTGGGATATAAATGTAAATTTGTCAGTGGTCCTAATTTTATTTCTTTGTTTGTTTTTGTCTTTTCAGTATCATACCAAATGGTGCTCAGGGATTACTCCTAGCTTTGTGCCCAGGAATTACTCCAGTGGTGCTCAGGGACAATATGGCATGCTGGCTAGGGAACCCAGGTCCACTGGGGTTTCACCATGTACAAGGCAAATGTCCTATCACTCCAGCCTCCCTAACTTTAATGCAGCTGAAGAATGAGCAACTTGAGGGTCAAATGCTCTTCAAGGACTAGTTTACTAACACAGTGCATTAAAAAACTGCACTTCAAGGACTAGTTTACTAACACAGTGCATTAAAAATGAGTTAAATTCACTGGGGGATGAGGGGGCACACCCAGCAGGGCTCATGGGCCAGTCCTACCTCTGTGCTCAAGTAACCCCTGGTGGTGCTTGGGGGAACCTATGCATGCTAGGATTAAATTCAGGTTGGCCACATGGAAGACCTTACTGCTGTGCTCTCTCCACCCCTAATTCAGCTAAATTTTTATAGCATAGAGATTGCTGATGGCTTTATATTGTTTCTCCCAAGTAATATATTTGCATGTATAACTGGAAGTAGGCTATTTCTTAATCCACTTATTGTTTTTTGTTTGTTTGTTAGTTTGTTTGTTTGTTTGTTTGTTTTGGGGTCATGTCTGGGAAGCTGCTGGGGTCCCCGACAGTGTCAGGACTGAAGTTCTCTTCTACCTCCGAGGACGCCGGGAGAACAGATGAAAACTCACGAGTCCGGTGCAGTTCCACAAAGGCTTTTAATAGTACAAAAGCTCTTCCACAGCACTCCAATATAATGAACAAACTCTAGCTCTGGTCCGAACTTAGACCATACAGAAGAGCCTAAATATCCCACCAAAGAGAAAGGATCTCACCCGAGCTGAGTCCTACCCAGAAGAAGGAGCAAAAGGCCAAAGAGCAAAAAGCCGAAAGCCAAAAAGCCGAAAGCAAGGAGCAAAAGCCGAAGGCTAAAGGTTCAGAGTGAAGGGGCCTCAAGTCAGTCCCCTTATATATACCAAAGTATACAGGGAGGGTCGTGTCAACAAAGAACCCTAAACAGAGTGTAGAAGAGCAGTGCCACACCCTATTGCAGGTATAAACAAAGGTTACCCAAGGACTAATCCCGAGATTATCTCTTATGTAAAACACTGGAGAGAGAGGGGGCTGATATAAAGTAATACATCTTAATTTCATGAGCTTTATGAAATCTAGATGGTACCCACAAGGTCCTTCTTATTATTATCTGCACCAGGGTGATTCCGAGTATCTTGTTCTCGTGTACTGAAAGGGTCACACTCGCCTGCTTAGAGAAAACTAGTATGATCCTTCCTATAGTCTTCCTATAGTCCCAGCGTAGCCAGGATGGTAGTCTCCTGGTAAATTCTAACTGTCCCACGCTGGGTGCAGTGGGTATAAAGAGGAGCTGTGCCCAATCTAGAAAACATAGAAGTCTTAGTAGATGTATAAGTCAGAAGTTATTCAATCAAGGTGACTTCTGTAACTGCCACACCCTCTAGCAGTGTTTACATAGAAGAGAGTCTCATTAGAATGAACCTTGTCTTAAATAGATTAAGCTGGGAGTGGGCAAAACAACAAAGCTCCCAGGTTAGCTAAACCTGTCCTCCAACAACTCTCCCTTTTTTGTTTACAAAAATATAAAAATACAAGTATTCTAAATAATACATACAGAGGAGTGATACAGAAAAGGAACAATTCCAATTACAAGGTAATATATGTTGTCCCAATGTCCAAATTAATTTTGAACTGAGTAAAGTTCATAGTAAAATGTTTCTGGCTGTTTGGTCATAACTGACTACAGCCTGTATTGTCCTAAATTAGTGAGAGTCAATTTCCCTTGAAGTCACGTCTCTGGAACAAGGTCCGAAGAACTGATTCTGGAACAGCAGCAGCAGTGAAGACAGGAATGAGTCTCAGGAGAACAATCATCAGGAGTTCGATGTATTATCAGGAACACTGGATCAGGTTTCAGGAGCACTGGAACAAACTTCTCAAGCACTGGATTAGGTCTCTGGAACAGTGGTACAGGCATTTTGCAAGGCATCTTCAGCAAGGGAACACTGGCACGGGTAACCATACCTATAACTTAATTTTTTGGTGAGACAAAAACACTTTTCATAATTAGTCACAAATAGAGATCATGAGGGGTTTTGCAGGAATCCAAGTCTGGAATGGAGAGAACATAAAGAAGCTCCAACGCAGGTGAGCAGTGAGATAAGTATGAGAATTGACGAATCAAAATTGATGAGTCTAATAGGTCAGTGAAGGAGCTGATGAATCCAATTGAGAAGGCAGTAGTTTAGACTTAACATAGACACAACTTTATTCACAAACATAATGGTGGCCACCACACAGACGCACACACACACACACACGCACAAATTGGATCGATCAGTATATTACAGCTGTATATATGACCCATCTAGGGTGATAAATGCTAATGAATCAAGCGCTTCATGAATATAAAGCCGGCAAAGAGGGAATCTGTAGTAGCCAAGTTCTCTTCCTGTAAAAAAAATTTTTTTTATCTATAAACAAGAAATATTAGAAAACTCATTAATTGTTAAACCGTTTTGACATAGAACACTATTTCCAGAGTTCAGCTTTTTCCACCCTTTTTTAAAAAAAGAAATAGTTTATCTCCAGTCATCACATCAATAGGCTGCAAGGCAAGATTATTATTATAAGTGAACTAAGTGTAAATGGTTTTAACAGTAGTTTGCAAATGTCTCTCTGCAACTTATTTCGGAAGAATTTAGGCATTTCCTGAATCTTGGAGAACTCGAGTTTTAATAAGACGTAGTGGAACCCAAAGCTTCTTGGCAGGGTTGCCATCCGTTGAAACATAGGCATATCCTTTTCCTCGAATGAGGAGGTTACCTGTTACCCATTTATCATCAATTTTCACCCAGATAGGTGAATTGATTGGTTTCTGAGCCTGTATATCTTCTTGAAAATGTCTTTCAGCAGCTGTGTACATCTCGCCTGAGGTAAATTTAAGAAATTTAAGGTGAATAATGTTAAAGATAAAGAATCCATTGGAGGCATACTTGTTTTGCGTTGCTTCAATAACTGAGGTTTTTTTTTTTTTTGGCTTTTTTAGGTCACACCCGGCGATGCTCAGGGGTTACTCCTGGCTCTGCACTCAGGAATTACCCCTGGCATGCTCGGGGACCATATGGGATGCCAGGGATGGAACCTGGGCCGGCATTGGCTGGCCGCGTGCAAGGCAAATGCCCTACCCACTGGGCTGTCGCTCCAGCCCCAATAAATGAGTTTTAAGCATCCTGTGAGCACGTTCAACAATTCCTTGTCCTTGTGGATTATATGGAATTCCTGTAATATGTTTAATCTGCCACTCTTCGCAAAAGGATTTGAAGGTTTTGCTGGTGTAAGCAGGACCATTATCTGTTTTTATGGTATGGGGAATACCCATGACAGAGAAGCACTGAAGTAAAAAGGAGCAAACAGATTTGGCTCTTTCAGAAGTCATTGGAACCGCCCATATGAACCGAGAATACGTATCAATGACCACGTGAAGGAAAGGTTTGTTTGGGACTAAGTTAGTATGTGTTACGTCCATCTGCCACAATTGGTTTGTCTGTAAATCTCGAGGATTAGCTCCGGCTACATGAGATGTACAATGTAAGGGAGCACAGACAGGACAATTATGGACAATTTGTTTAGCTTGTCTCCATGGGATACCATGATGTACATGAAGGCGGCGAGCATTTGTATGCAGAATTTGGTGCTCTTCCTCAGCTGATTTGAATACAGGTGCTGCCAACCCAGTGAAGTTCAGGGTTTACTCCTGGCTCTTCGCTCAGGAATTACTCCTGGCAGAGCTCAGGGGACCATGTGGGATGCCGGGGATTGAACCCAGGACAGCTGCATGCAAGGCAAATGCCCTACCTGCTGTGCTATCACTCTGGCCCCCTTACACAGATTATAAATGTAAGCTATATGTCTGGTGACAAACACTTGAGACCAGAGGGACAAGGTCTCTGATCTGTTAAGTCTTTGGAGATAGTTCAAATGTCTCTTTCCTTTGTTATTTTTTCTCCATCATAAGGTGTTACTTGATTAAAATATTAGAAAAGGAAAAAAAATAAAAAAAAAAATAAAATATTAGAAAAGGGGGCAGATTATGTTACTTGATTAAAATATTAGAAAAGGGGGCAGAGTGATAGTACAACTGGTGGGGTATTTGCCTTGCACATTGTCAAACCCAGTTTGATCCCCAGTATCTCATATGGTCCCCCAATTTCTCTCTCTTTTTGTTTGTTTTTTGGGGTCACATCCGGCAGTGCTCAGGGGTTTACTCCCAGCTCTGCACTCAGGAATTACTCCTGGCAGTGCTAGGGAGGCCATATGGGATACCCTGGATCTAACATGGGTCGACTGCATGAAAGGCAAACGCCCTGCCCACTGCGCTATCACTCTGTCCCCCCCTCCTCTGCGTCTCTCCTCCCCTCTTCTCCCCCCCCTCCCCTCCCTCCTTCCTCTCCTCTCCTCTCTCTCCCTAACCCCCAAGAATGGAAAAAATGTGGTGATTGCTAGGCTGGTATTTCCACTTAGTAAAGAATAATAAATTGTTATTTATGTCCACTTAGTATATTTCTACTGAATAAAGAATAATAAATTATTTTTATTGAGTCTCCATGAGATATAAGGTTATGAAGTTGTTTATGACTGAGTTTCTGTCACACAATGTTCTAACACCCATCTCCACCAATGCACATTTCCCACCCCAAAGTCCCCAGTTTCCTTCCTGCTCACCCCACCTCTGCAGCATGCCTCTACGACAGACACTTTTTCCCTCTCTCTCTCCTCCTCTCTCTCTTTCTTTCTCTATGTGTCTGTCTGTCTCTCTTATTTTCCTCTTATTTATTTATTCATTTAGCTTTTAGGGGAAGTCACACCCAGTGATGTTAAGGGGTTACTCCTGGCTCTTCACTCAGGAATTACTCCTGGCGGTGCTTGGGGGACCATATGGGATGCTGGGGGATTAAACCTGGGTCAGCCGCATGCAAGGCAAATACCCCCTCCCTGTACTATTGTTCCAGACCCTCATGACTTCCTACCTGCAGGGGCTCTGCCACTGAGCTCTCCCCACCCCAACTTGATCTATGCTTTCATCGGCTGGAAATGTGTTCACCTTCAAGCAACTGGCAATCCAAGAAAGTGAGGCTGAGACAAGTGAAGGGTTTATTTGCCTTAAGCAGCAAGTTATTGGGGTGATGGGCTGGAAGGGGAGAGGTTTCCAGGGCTGGGTGTGCGATATCTTTCAGTGACTCTGGCCTTGTCACAGGAAGTGAGCTTCACTTCAGGTATAGACATTAGTGATGCATCAGGAAGAAAGAGGAAGGTGGAAGGGCGGCCCCAGCTGTAAAAGCAGCTTTTCTAGACACCCCAAGCAGAGGCTGCTGTTAACGCTCTTTGGGCAAAATGAAACCAGGAGACCAGTTTGAGTGTCTAGAAGAGCCGGCCTCTCCCTTTCCAACCTGCAAGGAAGGAGGAGGCCGTTTGGAAGGTGATGGGGCGGAGGGAAGGGAAACAGCTCCCTCTGTCCCAGGATTCTTGGTCACGTGCAATGATATGAAACAAACACCACGTTTTCAGTAGAGTTCTAGCTTCAGAATGTAATGTCCTCACCACTTATTTCCTCTTGCAAATGATAGATTTGGGCTGTCTTGTCTCTAAATAGCTACTTATCGTAGCTTGTGTTTTTACGAGGCTCCTATCTAAGATCAAATGACAAAATGAGGGGAAACAGCTTGTGACCTTCTTGGTTTTAGCCATTTGGGGGTGTATTTCTTGCCAGGACAGACAGTTCAGTAGTTTTAAATATTGTGGTATTTATTTGTTTAAGGCCAAGCAGAACCTTCATGAATGATGAATCCACAGGGTCTAGGGGAGGGGCTGAAGAATCAAACAGAAAAAAGGTTTTGAAAGTCACTTGAGTCTACTGAACTAAGAAGACAAACATTTGTTCACTGGGGCTAGAGAGATAGTACTGAATCCTACTGAAGACATCTAAACAACATTGACTATAAACATATTGAATTGGAGAAGCAGATTCTAATTCTTATCAGCTTATTCTAGCTCAAAGCTCCAAAAATATTTCTTCTTCAATTAGAATATAGCACTGCCATTGGAGAAGCTTTGTATAAGAGAGAGATGAGCCCTTCAGATCACTATTATGAGTACTTTCCATGTTGATGTATTTGTTTATGAGTAGGAACTAATATTTGCCAGTGTTGACTGAAAACATACACTCAGTAATTTTAGATATATTATCTAATTTAAGTCTGTCGAAAACCAGGAGCTAGATCATTTTACTCCTGTTGACAGAGGAAGATAATGGGAGTAAAATAACTTTCTGAAAGTCATAGAGTCAGTAGCACAGCTGGAATATGAACTCAGAGATTCTTCAAAACTAAGGAATTCTTGAGACCTGAACAGGTAATACCAGTGGTGTGAGAGTCCCAAAACACGAAGTGTCAGGGCTTGCCAGCACTATTCTGTCCTGCGGCACTTGGTTCAAGCTTCTGACGTCCAGGAAAAACTGGTGACTTAGCTGTCCAAGAACTTAGACCGGAAGTCACTTTATTATTGTCCTTCCTAGGGGTTGATATTTCACCTCTCCTTAAATTCTATGGCTCTCTCCTCCTGAACTTCCGATAAGGCTTTGTCTGGATTTTCCAAGTGTCTATATTACTTCCTATCAAAGACCACTGATGCAACAGATTTTTGTTCCTTACTTAGGAAGCCCAAACATTTTTATTTATTTATTTTTTGCTCACCCCAAATATTTTTCCCCCCCATGAGAAAATGCCCTGAATTTCCATCAAAAAATCTGCACATGAGTGATAGTACAGTAGGTATGCCTTGCATGTGGCCAACCTGGGTTCAATCTCCTATATTCTATATGGTCTCCCAACCACACCAGGAGTGATCCCTGAGCACAGAGCCAGGAGAAAGCCTTGAGCACTGTGGCCCAAAACCAAGCAAACATACAAAAGCCATCTATTATGAGTAGGAATAGTATAGCTGGTAGGGTACTAGCCTTGCACGTGGCTAACTTGTTAGATCCCCAACACTATATGGTCCCCTGAGCACCACTAGGTATTATCCATGAGAGCAGAGCCAGGAGTAAGTCCTCAGTGCAGCCAGGTATAGCTCCCCATCACTCCGAGCCCCAAATACTTCAAACAGCTGGACAAAGAGAGAGAGAGAGAGAAAGAGAGAGAGAGAGCGCACAGAAGTGAGTTCAATCATTGACACTACGTGGTCCTTTGAATATCACTAGGGTGTCAGCCCCAGTACTGCCAGGAATGGCCCCCATATTCAAACCTACCTATAAAAAGCAAAACAATAAAACACGCAATGAAAATAAAAGTTTCTTTCATTAATTTTTGCTTGTGTGAAGGACTGAGAATTTAATCCAAGGCTCAGATGTGCAAGGCAAGTGCTCTGCTCCTCAGCCATATCCCAAGTCTTTGGAAAGTTTCCTTCAACTCCTCCCAATGCCTGCCTCTCTCCTGGAGACAAAACCAGTTGTCACTGAGACGTGAGACCCAAGCAGTTCTTTTAATACATGCATATACTTGTATAGTATAGAAATGCATATACCTGTATAGTATAGAACATCAAAACCTTGTTTTGATGTTTGATGTTTTAAAAACTCTCAAATACACTAATAAATATGATTTGCTTGTTTCACCTGTCGAGAGTGGTTTTCTGTGTTATTTCAAATGGATCATCTCACTTTTTATTTAGCTTTTGAGCCATCCCTGGTGATGCTCAGAGATTGCTCCTATTCTTACTCCTGCATCATCCCTGCCATGGCTTGGGAAACCATGTGGGGTGCCAGGATCGAATCCAAGTTGGCAGTGTGCAAGGCAAGCCCCACTCTCTGGTGGGGGCGAATTTTTCTCTAAGATAGCTGTTGATTTCTTTCTTTCTTTCTTTCTTTCTTTCTTTCTTTCTTTCTTTCTTTCTTTCTTTCTTTCTTTCTTTCTTTCTTTCTTTCTTTCTTTCTTTCTTTCTTTCTTTCTTTCTTTCTTTCTTTCTTTCTTTCTTTCTTTCTTTCTTTCGTTCTTTCTTCTTTCTTTCTTTCTTTCTTTCTTCTTTCTTTCTTTCTTTCTTTCTTTCTTTCTTTCTTTCTTTCTTCTTTCTTTCTTTCTTTCTTTTCTTTCTTTTCTTTCTTTCTTTCTTTCTTTCTTTCTTTCTTTCTTTCTTTCTTTCTTTCTTTCTTTCTTTCTTTCTTTCTTTCTTTCTTTCTTTCTTTCTTTCTTTCGTCACACCCGGCAATGCTCAGGGGTTACTCCTGGCTCTGCACTCAGGAATTACTCCTGGCGGTGCTCGGGGGACCATATGGGATGCTGGGGATCGAACCTGGGCTGGCATGGGCCGGCCGCGTGCAAGGCAAACACCCTACCCGCTGGGCTATTGCTCCGGCCCCCAGATAGCTGTTGATTTCTTGACCTGAAATACGTGTCTTGTAAAGTACTATTTCTCTGCCCCCACTTTTAAGCAACATCTTGGTAGTATGCGATGGAAATCTACAGAGGATTTGGGGTTGGGAGAGTTTATCCACACTTGGTTGTACTTATGGCTTACTCCTGGCTTTGTGCTCATATTTCACCTTTGGTTGTGCTCAGGGGACTACATGTGCAGTCCCTGGGACTAAACCTGAGTCAGCTGCATTGTAACACAAGTGCTTTACCCTTTGCACTATCTCTCCAAGTCCTGAATGCTTTCATAAAAACCATTCCTTTTCTGGTGGGCAATTCCACTTGTCATTATAATGATGACATAATTGATATCCTTTATATTTTTATTTTGTGCCTATGCCAATTTTTCTCTAAGATAACTGTTGATTTCTTGACCTAAAATACATGTCTTGTAAAGTTTTTAATCCTCAGGGGTTGGGGATGCATGTAGCTAAGCAGTTGAGCATTTGCCTCACATGGTTCAATTCCTGGCACTGCAAAAATAAATAAAAATAGGGATAAGGAAATAGCTCAATGAACAGGAGTGCCTGGTTTGCATCCAGGAGACCGGGGTTAGATTCCTGCCAAAACATAGTCCCTGAGCACTGATCCACTGATCCAGAATAGCTCCTGAGAACCACCAGGTGTGAGTTCCCCGACACACACACACACACACACACAATAGATAAAAAATAAGATCAGGAGAGTGGTGGAAGCCTTGGTGTTACTTTGGAGGTGCCTACTTTGGTGGTAGTGGACTATGTACTTTAATACCGTAAAGTTAGCACTACTGTAGCTATCTTACCAAAGCTACAATAAATATATTTTAAAATTTAATACTCATGGGAGATGAGAGATAGTACAGAGATAAGACACTTGCCCTGCATGAATAACCCAGTTTAATCCCTTGTGACGAGTACGTATGGAGATGTTACTGGTGCCCGCTCGAGCAAATCGATGATCAATGGGAAGACAAGTGAAGTGATACAAGTGAATCCCTGCCACCAAATATGGTCCCCTGAGCACTGCCGAAGAGATCTCTGAGCATAGATTCAGGAATAAACCCAGAGCCTGATTAGGTATGGCCCCAAACAAACAACTTGTAAAACATATATTTAATAAAGAATCTGTATAAAAATATAAAAACTTCTCCACCTTTTATAGTTGTTGCTACTAGGTCTCTTAGTAACCCCTAAAGAATGTTCTGTTTCCATGAAGCTGCTGCTTATTTTGTATAAATGAATCCATAAATATGTGCTCTTTTGTCTCTTTCATTTAGCATAATTTCTTGATCTTTTTATCTTTATCCTGCTTGTTGGGTCACAACTCACTGTGCTGGGGGGGCTATCCTGTCCAGTGCTCAGGGATTCCTGTTGGTGCTGCAGGGAGCATTTGGTGCTTGTTGAACCCGGGTTCCAACTCGCAAAAGCATGTGCTTCAGTCCTTTGGGCCATGTCCCGGCCCAGCCATTCCCAGGCATATCCATGCTGTCATATATATCACTCGCTGCGACTTTGGTTCGGATGGTAGTGACAGCATCGATCAGTCTGGGGGAGAACTGCGTCTTAACAGTCGGAACTTTCTTACCTATGATGGGAGTCTTTCTTTGCTTTAGGTCTTTAGCTTCTCTCAGTGCTGTGTAGTTTTGAGTATAGAGATATTCACTTATTTTTGTTAGATTTATCCAAAATAATTTAAAACATTTTATGCTACTATAAATTATATATATTTAATTTGTTCACTATATTGCCAATATATAGAAATACATTTATTTACACACTGATTTTTCTCTGTTATTTTTTTTTATTTATTTTTGGCATTTGGGTCACACACAGATGTGCAAGGGTTACTCCTGACTCTGCACTCAGGAATTACTCCTGGTGGTTCTCGGGGGACCATATGGGTTCCCGGGATTGAACCCAGGTGGGCCGCGCTAGGCAAATGTCCTCCCTGCTGCACTACAGCTCCAGCCCCACTCTCTGTTATTTTTATGTTTTCTACTTATTTTATTTCATCTCTAGTCTTATTTCCTTTCTCCTTACTCTGATTTTGACTTTTTTGTACAGTGATTTGATATCTTTCTTTACTTTTCTTGCTGGGGTGGGGGGAGAAGGTTTGGGCCACACCCAGAGGTGTTTAGGGCTTACTCCTGGCTCTGTGATCAGGGCTCACTCCTAGCTGTGCTCACTGGGACCATGTGCAGTGCCAGGGATCAACCCAAGTCAGCCATATGTAACACAAGCGCCTTTCCCACAGTACTATTTCTCCAGCTCCCACTCTCCTTACTTCTAACGTAGGTGTTCCGTATAGTGCTATCACTTTCCTCCTAAATTGTGCATTAATTTTCATTCAGTTCAAATTACTTTCTAACAAAACTTTGATTTTTTTTCTTTGACCCCTGGATTATTTAGAAGTGTGTTGTTTTGTTTCCACATATTTGAGGATTTTCCAGAGATCTTTTTGTTTACAATGTCTAATTCAATTCTATTGTGGTCAGAGAACATATTTTGTATAACTTGAATCCTTCTAAATTTATTTAGACATTTTCTGTGGTTATGAATATGGTCTGTTTTAGAAAATATTGCATGTGCAATTGAGAAAATGATGTTTTCTGTTGCTTTTGGATCAAATATTTTGTAAATCCCGGTTAATTCAAATTAATACTGCTTTTCAATTATTCAATATCTGACTTGATTTTCTGCCCACTTGCATGATCCATTATAGAGAAAATATGAAAACTTCTGACTATAATTGTAATTTGTCTATTAATATAGTTTTCTAAAAAATATTTTATTATACCTCCGTAAGATACACAATTACAAAGTTGTTCATAAGATGTTCATATTTGGGTTTCGGTCATACAGTGTTCCAGCACCCGTCCCTCCACCAGTGCCCATTTCCCACCACCAATGTCCCCGATTCCCTTCCCTTTCCCCTAGCCTGCCTCTATGGCAGATTCTTTATTTCCTTCTCTTTCTCTTTCTCTTTTCCTTCCCTTCCACATTGTGGATTACAATACATACATTAAAATGATGTCATGTGTATCTTTTTGCCTGTATTTAATGCTCAGCTCTAGGTTGGTATTAGCACTTTTGACAATTATTGGCACACTGTTCCATTCTCTGTCTTACCTAGCCTCTGATTCCCACACGTTTCTGATAATTTCCACCTTTGACAAGACCTCCTGATCCATGCTTCACCTGACCTTGGATATTGGTCAATATAGTTTTTTTTTTTTAAATCAGTTTTGCCATCCTTTTTATTGAAGCTCCATTATTAAGAACATAAATACTGGGCTGGAGCGATAGTCCAGCAGGTAAGGCATTTGCCTCGCATGCAGCTGGACCCGGGTTCGATCCCCGGCATCCCATATGGTCTCCGTGCACCGCCAGGAGTAATTCCTGAGTGCAGAACCAGGAGTAACCCCTGAGCATTGCCAGGTGTGACCCAAAAAGAAAAATAAAAAGAACAAGTACTTATGATAGATGTTCTCTTGATGAATTAGCTTTCTCATTACAAAATGACTTTTACTGCTAGTAACATTAAAGTAATATCTTCTCAACAGCATACAGTTTGTTTTATTCTTTTAAATCCAACATGATTGGGGCCAGAGAAATAGCACAGCGAGAAAGGCTCTTGCCTTGCACACAGCTCTTGCCTTGCACACAGCTGAGCTAGACCAGCATCCCATGTGGTCTCCCAAGTACCACTAGTAGAAATTCCTGAGTGCAGAGACAGAATTACCCCTGAGCATCATTGGGTGTGGCCCAAAAAACAAACAAAAAATTCCAACAGTATCATCTCTGCCTGTTTAAAGGAATGTTTAGATCATTTGCATTTAATGACATTCATGCTCAGTTTAAGCCTCCCTATTTATTTGATTTGTTGTTTGTTCTCTTTCTCTTTATTCTGTTATAATTTTGAGATTTAATTGAATATTATTTTTATGATTTTGTTTTATCCCCGTTCTTGGCTTACGTTTTTTTTTTGTTTTGTTTTTTTTTTTTTTTTTTTGCTTTTTGGGTCACACCCGGCGATGCTCAGGGGTTTCTCCTGGCTCTGCACTCAGGGAATTATTCCCGGCGGTGCTCGGGAGACCATATGGGATGCCGGGATTCGAACCCGGGCCGGCACAGGCCGGCCACGTGCAAGGCAAACACCCTACCCGCTGGGCTATCGCTCCGCCCCACGTTTTTAATTTTAATTTTTGTTCATTTATATTTGCAGTTGCTTTGGACTTAGAGTATGCATCACTAACTGATCATGCTCTACCTTCAAGCAATGTTCACCTTTTATTTTACTTTGCTTTTTGGGTCATGCTAGGTGGTGCTCAGGGATGCCTTCTGATGGTGCTCAGGTAACCATCAGAAGGTGTCGAGGATCAAACCTGAGTCGACACATACAAGATAAGCTCCTTAGCCACTGTACAATCTCTCCAGCCCCAATATTCATCTTTTAAAACTAATGTATAATAGTATACGTTCATTTTCCTCTCCCAGTTTTTTTTTTGCTGTTGGTGTCATGTGTTTTAATTATGCATGTTATTAACTCTGTAATACATCATTATATCTATTTAAACATTTAATTGTTTAAAGAGAGTTAAGTCATTAGTTCTAAAAAAGCATGGTTAATTTTTTTTTTTTTGCTTTTTTGGGGTCACACCCGGTGATGCTCAGGAATTATTCCTGGTTCTGTACTCAGGAATTCCTCCTGGCAGTGCTCAGGGGACCATATGTGATGCTGGGGATTGAACCTGGGTCTGTCTCATGCAAGACAAATGCCCTCCCCACTGTGCTATCACTCCGGTCCCTGGCATGGTTAAAATTTACCTTGTAAGGGCCAGAGCGATAGTCCAGTGGGCAGTGCATTTGCCTTGTAAGAAGCAGACCTGGGTTCAATCCTTGGTATCCCATATGGTCCCCGAGCACTGCCAGGAGTTATTTCTGAGGGCAGAACCAACCCCTAAGCATTGCGAGTGTGACCCCTCAATTTTTTTTTCACTGTGTACTTATTTTATCTAGTGCGTCTTATTCCTCTCTTGAGATTCATATTCCCATCTGGTATCATTTTCTTCTGCCTAAATTACTTCCTTTAATAGTTCTTAAAGTGCGGGTCTGCTGGTGGTGCATTCTTTCAGCATTTGTGTGTCTAAAAGTCTTGTGGTTAGAATGAGTTCGCTTTTGTTCTCAGTATTACTGGTTTGAATGTGGAGAGTGCTTTTATTTGTGTTTGTATTTATGTTTCTCAGCAAGGAGAGTCTTATTTTATCATGGGAAAGTTTCATTTGTGTAAGTGCTTCCCAGTACCCAGGCTGTGTTCCTGGGAGAGCTATCTGCAGCAGGGACCCCGAGGGACAGCCCACGCA
The DNA here is from genome assembly GCA_021461705.1 of Cryptotis parvus. NCBI lineage: Eukaryota > Metazoa > Chordata > Mammalia > Eulipotyphla > Soricidae > Cryptotis > Cryptotis parvus. The sequence goes on from JAJIBD010026282.1 coordinate 28,205, forward strand.
GAATTCTGTAACGGGCCATGGGACTTCATGGTCCCCAGCATCCTCTCGTCAGAAGTGTGCAGAGACACAGCCCCCAAAATAGCAATTTCCTTTGCAACCCTGGAAAACCTCTGTTAGGACATCATTCTTTTCATTTCCTTCTTGAAACTTAAAATGGTTGAATTGTTATTTCAGCATTAATTTAAAATGAAGTAGAATTTTGAAGGTGGGATTTGCTTTCTTTCTGTTTGTTTGATTTGGGGGCCAAATCTAGCAGTACTCTGGGGCTACTCCAGATTCTGGGCTTGGGCCCGTTCCCGCCAGTGCTCAGGAGAACCATGTGGTGCTGAGGTCTGAACTCAGGCCTCCTGAATGCAAAGCATGTGCTCAGCCTAGTGAGTTCTCTGCAGCCCCAAAGGTGAAAGGGTCTTATACAAAGAATGTCAGAAAAACAGAAACTAGACTAGTTTCACACCTTCCAAATATGCGTGCAATCCCTTTCTTGCTCTCTAGAGCAACAGGCTGACTGCTTGTAGGTCTCTGTGAACCCTTGTTTAGCAGAACAGCTGGTCACCTTATCCGACTGTGTGTCAGAAATTCAGTCTGCAGAGTTTATGTAACTCAATTAGTGACAGCAAGTATTTGCCAATTAGATTACTGAGTACTGATTTAATAAGTGAAAGTAATTTGAAAAGATAGACTGAACAACATGTTTATCCCACTTTTCCATGGAACATGCTGTCAGAAGTGAACAGATAGCTTTGTTTTATATTTGCTCAGCTAGCAAATATAGGTCATAGAATGTTGTATAAAAATATAAAAGCAGGGGCCGGAGCGATAGTCCAGCAGGTAGGGCGTTTGCCTTGCATGTGGCCGGCCCATGCCAGCCCGGGTTCAATCCCTGGCATCCCATATGGTCCCCAAGGACCACCAGGAGTAATTCCGTAATTCCTGAATGCAGAGCCAGGAGAAACCCCTGAGCATTGCCGGGTGTGACCCAAAAAGGAAAAAAAAAATATATATATATATGCAAAAGTTTGGGGCCAGAGCTATAGTACATCGGGTAGCATGCTTGCCTTGCACATGGCCAAACCAGGTTTGATCCCTGGCATACCATTTGGTCCACGGAGCACCGCCAAGAGTGCAGAACCAGGAGTAAGCCCTAAGAATTGCTGAGTATAGAAAAATCAAGCAAACTAACAATAACAAATATATATATATATATTTGTTGTTAGTTTGCTTGATTTTATATATATATATATACACACACACACACACACAATCACTGTATCACTGTCTGTCTTCCCGTTGTTCATCGATTTGCTCAAGCGGCCACCAGTAATATCTCCATAAGTCCTGTCGCAAGCAAGTGTAGCCCAAGGGCATCTGCTTGCTCCAGGGACAGGAAGAGCCTCAAACCATACTTTGGGTCATGGAATTGAGGTCCATAATTGTTTCTAGTTATACACACTGTATATATATATATATATATATATATATATATATATATATATATATATATATCAGCAGGGCTGGAGGCATAGTATAGGAATTAAGGCACATATCTTGCATAGAGCTGACCCCAACTTGATTCCTGGCATCTCATGGTCACCTAATTATCACCAGGAATGACCACTGGGCACAGTTGTGGGATAAGTTTGGGAGCATTGCTGTATCTGATCACCCTTCCCCCCAATTAAATAAGAACAAATAAAGGATAAAAACTGAGAATATAATAAAATTTTAAAAAATATATTCCATCATGGAGCCAGAAAGATACCCTCAAGAGGCTGAGCTCATGCTTTGCATGCAAGAGGCCTGGGTTACTCCTGAGTACTTCCAGGAGTAATCATTAGCACAAAGCTGGGAGTATGCCCAAAAAAGAAAAAGGAACCACCACAACCGAATTCCATAAAGCATTCTATTGAAAACGTTGCATTAAATATGGAGATTTGCGGGTGGGGTGGTGGTTCTGAAAATGAGCATATGCCTTGCCTGCAGGAAACCTGGGTTAGATTTATATACCAAGTGGATAAATATATGATAGTGGATAGATTTTGGGCAGAGATATGACTCTCTAGCGCTGCAATAAAATAAAATATGTAAGTAAAGAGATTTATTGTAGGTTATTTTGTTTGTTTTTGTGTACTTTTTGTTGTTGTTTTTGTTTTGTGGTGTGAGGTTCAGGGACCAAGATCAAGCTCAGGGGACCCCAACACCCACCAGGAATGATCACTGAGCACTAAGCCAGGAATAAGGCCTGAGCACTGCCAGATATACCCTCCCCCGCCCCATAAAACCAAACAGAACAGAAAAACAACAACCAGAACCTTATAATACAACAGTTCAAAATGGAACAAAGGAATGGGCTCCTCTGGGAAGCAGTGAGTGTCACTAGGATGTTCAGGGACAGGCACATGGAATGTCATAGGAGTTGCCTGTGTGGTGGAAATAGAGTTTCCTCCCCATGGTAAGAGCCACTTATTTCACTGGTGCTACACATTATAGAAAAAGGTGAGAAATGACACAAATGTACACATCACAGAAAAGATTATACAATAACTTATATGTGTTTCAGAATATGTGAAGTTACCAGGAACTGGGGCTGTAGCTAGGGGTAGATCATTTGCCTTGAATGTATGAAGCCCTACATTCAATCTCTCTCTCTCTCTCTCTCTCTCTCTCTCTCTCTCACACACACACACACACACACACAGAGTTCTAGCAACTCTGCTGTTCACGCCACCTGACTCCACCACAGTGTAGCCTCCAGGGAGCTGCATGAGCACGCAAGTGCTGCAGGTAAAGCATCAGGCCCTGGCAGGCAGCATGGCTGAGTGTGTGAGAACCAGCACCAAGGGCGCCGAGCGGTAGTCCAGCGGGTAGGGCATTTGCCTTTCATGCAGCCGACCCGGGTTCGATCCCTGGCATCCCATATGGTCCCCCATGCAGTGCCGGGGTGATTCCTGAGCACAGAGCCAGGAGTAACCCCTGAGCATCGCTGGGTGTGACCCAAAAAGCAAAAAAAAAAAAAAAAAGAAGAAGAAGAAGAAGAAAAGAAAAAGAACCAGCACTAAATGTGCATCCTCCAGTGAGCAACACAGTTGTGTTGTGTGTGTGTGTGAACATTCATGCAATTGTGGCCAAGAACAACAAAAGAACAACAAAAGCGAAAGAAGGGGAAAGGTGGGAAAACTATTTTCTTTTAATTTGAGTGACGTACAGTATCACTCAGGGCTTACTCCTTGCTCTGCACTCAGGGATCATTCCTGGTGGGCTTAAATAACTGTAAGGGGTACCAGGGATCGAACCTGGATTGGTATGTGCAAGGCACCCACCTGCTCTGGCCCCATTTTTTTATACAATGTGATTTTTTTTTCTTTAAATGCATGTATTGCAACACCCATTCATGATAAAAGCTCTCCATAAAATGGGAATTGAAGGAACTTTCCTCAATATAGTTAAAGCCATCTACCACAAGCCCACAGCGAGCTCCATTCTCAATGGGGAAAAACTGAAAACCTTTCCCGTAAGATCAGGGACAAGGAAAAGTTGTCCACTCTCACCACTTCTATTCAATATAGTACTGGAAGTACTTTCCAAAGTAATCAGGAAGAAAAGGATATTAAGTGCATCCGGATAGGCAAGGAAGAAGTTAAGCTATCATTATTTGCAGATGATATGATATTATAACTAGAGGACACTAACATCTCTACCAGAAAGCTTCTAGAAACAATAGAGGTAGAGTGGTAGGGTACAAAATACTATAGTAGAGTGGTAGGGTACAAAATCAATACCCACAATTCAATGACTTTCCTACATACAATAGCAAAAGAGAAGAAAAAGATATTAAGAAAACAATCCCATTCACAATTGTGCTACGAAAATCAAATACCTAGGAGTTAGTTTAACAAAGAATGTAACTAAGAAATTACACCAGGCAGAGCTGCAACCAGCTCTCCCCATTCGCGCCCCTGTACTTCACTGACCACGAGGGGTCCGGGACAGAGAGCGACTTCTGGCCTGAGCCCATCATCCCAATAAAGCCTCAGAGGAATCCAGAGGAACCCCACACCGTGCTGGCAGTGTTTTTCATCATCTGGACTCCACTGCTTGTCAGAGCTCCACCCAAGAGAAAAAGCCAATAGCAAGCCCTGCTTGTCAGAGACCCACCCTACAGAGGACAGTATTTCAAGCCCAGGTATGCTTGAACCACAGGCACAGATACACCAGGCAGAGTTGTTGCCAGCTCTCCCAATTCATCTGTAAAATACCAAGAATATTCTACCCACCCCTCTCAGAGAGCCCGGCAAGCTACTGAGAGTATACTGCCCTCACAGCAGAGCCTGGCAAGCTCTCTGATGTATATTCAATACGCCAAAACCAGTGAAAACAATGTTTATCCCCTGACCCTGAAAGAGCCCTAAATATGGTAGCACTAAGAAGGATGAGCAAGGAGAGGCTGATAAACTCTCTGGCCAAACTAGGCTGCCAAAACGAAGGACTAAAATGACTGTCTGTACTTTCAATGCACGCTGGCATCGTAAGCATATATCGAGGTCCTGATGGTGCAAGTGTGAAAGATAAAGTATGACATCATTGGTCTGACGGAGATGAGAAGGCATCAATTGCATCACGCCGCTTTTGTCACTGAAGGACTATTACTCAGAGCATGCAATGAAAAAGGCATCAGTGGTGTCGGTGTCCTTGTCAACACAAACCTGGCCATGGATGCCTAACATTTGAGTGCCTTACAAACCATATTGGATGATTACACTTGAAGAGATGTGACTCACTGTCTGCAGTTTCTATCTTCGTTGTTCACACCAACATCCACATACAAGGCAGACCCAAACACCTGAAGAATCTGCCTTCAGTACTCATCAATTCACTGGCTCGGCTCTTCACATGCTACCTGTCTGAATGCAAGGTGTCCTCCCAATGGAAAACCAGCAAGACAGTTCTACTGTTCAAGAAGGGAGGCATCCATGACATTGGCAATTATCGCGGGTGACAATTTGGCAATTATCGCAGGTAGATAATTGTTATCTACCTGTTGTCCATCATCTACAAGCTGTTTACTTGAGTCATCCTGAACAGGATTGGCAGAACACTAGATGAAGGACAACCATGCGAGCAAGCAGGCTTCCGGAAAGGATTCAGCACAATCGACCATATCCACACAGTAACCAAGCTCATTGAGGTTTGTAGGGAGTTCAAGATGCTGCTCTGTCTAACGTTCATTGATTTAAAGAAAGCCTTTGATTCTGTGGAGACTGAAGTGGTCATCAGCTCTAGCCAAACAGGGCGCTCAAAGCCAATACATCAAGATCCGTTGTGAGCTGTATTATGGATTCACCACCAGGATCTCACCATTCTATAAGGAAGTGATTATTACTGTCAAAAGAGGGGTTTGGCAGGGTGATACCATTTCACCAAAACTCTTCAGCACCACCCTTGAGAATGTCATGTGACAATTAGAATGGGAAGGAATGGGAGTGAAGATAGATAGTCGGCAACTACAGATAGGGCATTTGCCTTGTGCATGGCTGGTCCGGGCTCAATTTGCAGCAAAAAATATGGGCCCTGAGCATTGTCAGGAGTGATCCCTGAGCACAGAGCTAGGAGTAAGCCCCGGGCACCACCAGGTGAGTCCTCCAAACAAGCAAAATAATTACATATATAAGGGGTTGGAGAGATAGTACAGGGGTTAAGGTACTTACCTTGCTATAGTCGATCCCATTTTATTCTCCAGCACAACATATGGTCCCCTGAGCACTGCCAGGAGTGACCTCTGCGTATAGAGCCAGGAGTAACCCCTGAGCACTGCTGGGTACAGATGTGAACCAAACTCCTTCCTCCTCTTCCTCCTCCTTCTCCTCCTCCTCCCTCCCCAACCTCTCCCATCTCTTATACATTGTACCTTGCCATATATACATATGGGGGTTATCATGTATAGCCCTTTGTCTACAGTCATGCTCAGTTCTAGGCTGATGTTACCATTTCCAACAATTAGAACACTGGCATATATTTCTATCCCACAGATAAAAGCAGTCATTCTATATCTGTCCAAAATTTTCCTCTGACTGATTTCACTAAGCGTGATAATTCCATCTCCATTTGCAGGCAAATTTCATGGCTTTGTTTTTCCTGACAGCTGCATAGTATTCCATTGTGTAGATGTACCAAAATAGTTTCTTTATTTACTATTCTGTTCTCAGGCACTCAGGTTGTTTCCAGACTCTGACTATTGGGAATAGTGCTGCAAATGAATATAGAAGTGCATATGGTGTTTCTGCTGTGCGCTTTGGGCTCCCAGGGTATATTCCCAGAAGTGGTATTGCTCTAGCCTGGATATGTCATTTTTATGGTAATAACAGATCACTTAAATATTTTGTCTGGAAGGGGAAATGATAGGGAGACATCATTTCCCTTGAAAAGTGATTTCCAGCCCCTCCACCCTTCCTTTCCTCTGTTGATGCTCTTGCAGTGACCGGGGTCATTATGCTTGGGTGTGGTGCCAGTACATTTGGTTGTGGTGCTCCCCACTCATGCCAAGCAGGCTGCAGTACTCGAACAATCAGCCATGGGGCTTGTGTACATACCAGTTGCAGGACTGGATGGAGGAGGGGGCATCACTAGTGAGCTCACACCTATGCTTCTGGTAGGAGTCACACTCCTGGTCTATGCCCCAATGTCTGATTTAGTGGCATGCTTGCTGGGAGTCACACCTTTTTTTAATGGTGGTGCTAGCACGTACTTGTCTCTGGCACCAGTAGGGATCACTTCTGATGCTGAGACAGCAGAGCTTCCAGGACCGTGGCACCAGTGGAACTCATGGTCTCAAGTTTGCTAGGCAGATGCTTTAGCTATCTGAGCCCTCTCCTGACCCTCGGACACATTTCCACTCTTTATGTGTGTAGGACTTGTGGGGAGGACCTTGCGCCACACCTGGGGATGCTCAGGGGGACTAATCGTGGCTCTGTTCTGAGGGGTCACTCCTGTGGTTCTGGGGAATTGAACCTGGGTGTTATGCAGAGCAGTTCTCAGCCAGTTGATCTTTCTCTCATCCCTTGCTTTGTTGTTGGGAGGCCAAACGCAGGGTGCTTCCCAACAGTGCTCACAGTTCACTTTTAGCAGTGCCAGGCATCGAACCTGGGGCTCCAGCATGCTCAGCTTGCCCGCCAATCCTGGAGCTATTCCCTGACTCCATCTATATTAATTTTAAAGTAGCCTATTATAAATGACCCTAATAAGCACACATTCTTTCACATTCTTGAGCAATTAAACAATGTTTTACAGAAGAGAGCTGGACGGCTGTACTTACAGGCTTATTTTGGAGAAAAAATAAACTGCCAAATTTCTTCTCCGTGTGATCAGGCAGAGATCCAGGTTTCATGCACCCTGAAGCTCAGGCAATTTTGAAGTTTCTCTGGAATAAGAAAAGTAAATACCCAAACTCTGAACTTGTGCAAACTTTATGCAACTCCATGAGCCTGTGCATACGGGGTCCCCTTTAGGACCCTAGGACTGACCTTGCGAGATTCTCAAGGCCTTTGCTTCATTACCTTCACAGGACATTGGCCTCTGTCAAAGACAGTAGTGTCTTGAAATGTCTGGGAAAGCTTCAGCTTGCCACATGAATGAAAATGGTCTTTGGATTTCATCTTTGGAGATGAGCAATGCCACACATAATGGATGACTGCAGAGAATGGTGAATTATTCTATTATTGACAGTGTCCATTTATCAGATTTATTGACTCATGAGAGAACAATTGAAAACTTTGGGCAACTTTCAAAAGAAACATTCACAATTACAAGTAACCTTTTCACAGGATTTTTTATTTTTTTCAAAATTAGTATACGTTTTAAAAAAATATTTTATTGGGACCAGAATGATAGCACAGCGGGTAGGGGGTTTGCCTTGCATGCTGCCAACCTGGGCTTGATCCCCGGAATCCCATATGGTCCCCGAGCACTGCCAGGAGTAATTCCTGAGTGCAGAGCCAGGAGTAACCCCTGAGCATCGCTAAGTGTAACCCAAAAAAAAAAAAAAAAAATAATAATTTATTATACGACCGGGAGATATACAATTACAAAGTTGTTCATGTTTGAGTTTCGGTCATGGGGTGTTCCAGCACCGACCCCCCATCAGTGCCCATTTCCCACCACCAATGACCCCAATTCCTCCCCCTCCCTAGCCTGCTTCTATGGCAGGTTCTTTATCTCTCTCTCTCTCTCTCTCTCTCTCTCTCTCTCTCTCTTCTTCACATTGTGCACTGCAATATATACGTTTAGAGGTTATCCAGTGTATCTTTTTGCCTATATTCAATGCTCAGTTCTAGGCTGGTTTTATCATTTTCGACAATTATTAGCACACTGTTCCCTTCTCTGTCTTACCTAACCTCTGACTCCCACACGTTTGTGGTAGATTCCACCCTTGACAAGACCTCCTGATTCATGTTTTGCCTGACCTTGGATATTGGCATCACAATATATATGTATGTATGCATGTATGTATGTATGTATGTATACATATATATGTCATGCAAATAAATCAGATATAGTCATTCTATATCTGCCTTTTTCCTTCTGGCTAATTTCACTCAACATGAGCCTCTCCATGTCCATCCACTTATAGGCAAAATGCATAACTTCATTTTTCCTAACAGCTGCATAATATTCCATTGTGTAGATGTACCTAAGTTTCTTTTATCCAGTCATCAGTTCTTCGGCACCCTGGTTGTTTCCAGATTCTGGCTATTTTCACAGGATTTTTAAAATGTTGAAACAGAATTATATACATCTGAGCATTTCCCCTTCTTTTTGGGGGTGGGGGAGGCAGAGACAGCCACTTAAATAAGAAGAAAATTGATTCTGCTTTTATTGAGATAGTTTTTCAAAGGATGTTACTAGTGGTTATAAATGAATAAAAGTTAATCAAGAAAATTAATTTAGGTAGTTTCCCAATCTACCACAAGTCTGTGGGAGTCAGAGATTAGGTAAGACAGAGAAGGGAACAGTGTGCTAATAATTGTTGGAAATTATAATAGCAGCCTAGAACTGAGTATTGAATGTAGCCAAAGGAATATACATGATAACTTCTAAATATATGTACTGCAGCCACAATGTGTAAGAGAAGGAAGGGGAGGGAGGGAGGGAGAGAAAGAGAAAGAAAAGAGAGAGAGAGACGAGAGACTGGCTGGGGGAGGAGGGAGGGAATCAGGGGACACTGGTGGTGGGAAATGTATACTGGTGGAGGAATGGGTGCTGGAGCACTGTATGGCTGAAACTCAAGCATCAACATCTTTGTAATTGTATCTCTCACAGTGGTATAATTTAAAAAAATTGAAAGAAAGATAGAAAAAAAGAGAGAGAAAGAGAGAAAAAAGAAAGAGAGAAAGAAAGAAAAAGAGAGAGAGAGAGAGAAAGAAAGAAAGAAGGA
>JAJIBD010026283.1:0-104720 GCA_021461705.1 Cryptotis parvus
CAACTGTCTTAATGAATATAAAATTCAAGATGGAAGTTTCAAGAAACTGATTAGTCTATACCACTTCTCTGTTATTCAAAATCTATGAATAAGGTATGGAATAGTTCACTCTTTAGTATCACTTGTATCACTTGTCTTCCCGTTGTTCATCAAAACGTTGAGTGGGCACCAGTAACATCTCCATAAGCCCTATACATGCTAGTGTGGCCTAAGGACATCTGCTTGCTCCAGGAATATGACAAGCCCCAAACCATTCCTTCAGGTCATGGGAATGAGGTCTATAATTGTTACTGGTTTTTGGCATATCAAATACGACATGGGTACCTTGCCAGGCTCTGCCGTGCAGGTGGGATACTCTTGTAGTAGCCTCTCATCTCGTGCATGTATTGATGAACAGGGAAAGAATAGCTTTTCTGCTGGGTGGAGCTCTGACAAGCTGTGGAGTCCAGATATTGAAAATGACTGCCCTCATGGTGTGGAGGTTCCTCTGGTTCTTGTGAGGCTCTGTTGGGTTGGCAGGCCAGGGCTAAACTCGCCCTCCCTCCCGGGTGCTTCATGATCAGTCGGGCACAGGAAGAGCCAGTAGCAGCTCTACCCCGTGTCTCTGAGACTCACTCTTTAGTATCTGTAATATATTCTCTTTTTGAAGTCTACATGGATTAGAAACAAAATCGTTAAATATAGAAAGAGTATATTTGTTTAATTAAGAGTGTGTGATAGGAGATTGACATGGCTAACTAAAATGGTAAAGTTGTTTGCATTTTCGTTGCCAGTTTCCACTGCCTTTTTTGCATTCCTTACTTCTAAATGTCCAAACCTATACTTTTCTGACAAAGCAAACATGCAGATTTCCTTCTCTGCTTCTGGTTGCCACGGTTCATCAGGATTCTCCTGCTGTGGGTGAAATTCTCCATTTTTGAACGAAGTTATTTTCCTCATATATGTTGGGACAGTTTATATGTCACGTTACACAAGCACCTTCTCTCTGGCCATGCATCTTTTCGTTTTACTCCTATAAAAGTGTCTGAGTCTTATGTTCCCCAAAATTATCTCCGTACAATAAAAGTGTCTGAGTCTTATGTCCTAAGAAACTGTTACTATGCAGTAAAAGTCCCAGAGTTATTTCCACAAGAAACTGTCTCTAGCTTTTCAAGATGGTTTCAGGCAAACAGATCAACTGTCAAAAGAAAATTGATGGCCACTTCCTCCTCCCTTCATCTACATATGAAATGTACATTATTGTAAGTAGATTTCTTGATGACAATGCCTGATTAAGAACAGAACATATAATGTTATGTTGATATTTTGAGACCATAATGGGCAAAACGGACAGTATGCAGTCTTTAGAGAAGTAATTCAGAATGAGTTCACTTGATTTGTTCACTCATCAATGCACATTTTTCAAAACTAAAGCATGTGTAAAGTCAAAAAATCAATGAGAATTCAAGTTTCTAAAATTGCTGTTTAAATATTCAAGTAAGATATATTATTTCACAAATAAATTAAAGATTATTAAGTATGCCTTACAGCTTCAACCTATTTTATATACATGTTAATTCTACAGGCAATTCTACTCCTTACTCAAAGTTTCATGTGTGTGCAGCAATTGAGAATTGCAGAACACTATAACTATTTTTTTCCTCTCCAGCCACTATAGAAAATAAGGAGAGTGAGAGAGAGAGAGAGAGAGAAGAGAGAGAGAGAGGGAGGGGAGGGAGAGAGAAGAGAGTCATTGTTCTTATCTCAACACTGCCAAATAGACAGACTTGAAATATCTAAGAATTTCATCCTTCTTCGAAAAGGTTTACAGCTTAAAGGCATTTGACCTGGAGTGAGGTTATATTTCACTCAGCCTACTGAATGGTATCTAGAGAGGCCTTCAGCAGAAGCTAAGCAGAAAATGTGAGTTAAAGTTCAAGTGCCTGGTAGCTGAGAAAGCCAGAGGAAAGCAAATCAGACTGAAAATCAAAGCTAAGTTCTGTCAACATGCCAAAAAGTTATTTGCAAAATAAGGTACCAAAGGAAGGCATTAATTGAGAAAGTTCAAATAAAAGTTGACCCATTTGAAGAAGAGGCATTTCAGAAACCTCTGAAAGAGTCCCTGGGGACATAAATCTCAGATTTTTTAAATAAGGGTTAAAGAAGATAAGATATAAGGCAAAAGGTATTAGCATAATGTGGCATATAACCTCTCCCAATATTTATGATGAACAATACTTGTATCTGATGACACATATTTGGTAAAGACAGTTAAACAACACAGACAACCAGAGTCAAACAAAATGTCTATGGTATTTGATCCTAGAATGCATTTCCAGGATGCTTATAAATAGACAATGATACCAAATTGATCTTAGAATTGATAGTATCTGCCAGAACATTTCTAACATGTCATTTCCTAATAAGGGTTCAAATGATCATGGGAGAGAAAATGTTAAAGACTCATAAATTGTCAGCAGGTTAGTCAAGATGTATTAGTCTGAGACAAATCTCTGTATCAGAGATGATGGCTTAGAAACCACAAATGTCTGATGCTATACAACTTTTCCCCTCAGACTGAGCCACCTGATCTGTGATGGCTACACATAAGCGTTGTCTGCCGGGCTACTTGACAGCAATTTTTGGTCTATTTCTGGAAATTGAGCTTCACATTGTCCATGAACATTTCATCCTCAGATTATCAGAGCCCTGATGCTGTTCAGTATCCAGTACTCTTGCCTTTAGCTGCCTTCCAAGAGAATTGGGCCTTGATAAATTGAGTAGTGCACCTCATTGTTATTAGTCAGGTATAACATTGCCAACAGAGAAGGTGGAAGTGCTTTTTAGGTTTAGTGAAAGGTAAAGAAAAAGAGTGCAAGGGGGTGTTGGCATCTCAATTTGAGCTTTAGAAAAATCAGAAACTTGTACTGCACATTCCACTTTCTGGGACAGAGTACTTTTCATTATATAAGCCTTTTGTAGAGTTTTAAGCTATATGTAAGTGGATACATTTATATTTTTTGCAAACTTGTGATTTTACTAACTGAGCAGAGGTGACAAAGGTTACTGCTTTGCTTTTGTAAGAATGATATGAGGAATTAACATATACCAGGATATTAATAGTACCTCGGTGACACACATGTTCCAAGCATCCATAGAAATCATAGGCCAACAATCCCTTTTCTCACAAAACTGATAAGGAAAAGGTTATGCTTATTCTTTTACTGTGTCTTCATGTTCCTGTAATCGACAATTATTATTCCTGAATAAAAACAACAGAAACTCCTATGTGTCATCTACTGGGAAAAAAAATCATTCAGATCCCTGCAAAATGTGAAATAATACTTGCTTATAGAGTGCATTATTTACTTGTTTTTCCTTTGGACACATACACACAATAGATTGGGAGTAATTGTCAAGATCACAGACAAGGAACATGCATTCTTGGTAAAAATAAACCTGACAAGCATCAAAAAGACATGTTCATTTAATTGACAATTTCCTCAAGTGTTTACTTTCCTCAAGTCTTTTGCTAGAAAAGAAAGCAACTGGGTTACATCAACAACTCAATGCAATTCTAATTCAATTCATAAGTATCATCAAGGAAGTGAACTCATAAATTGAATTTCCATTTATTTGACTATATTGATAAGTTGGGTAGGCAGCATGGAACCTCACTTGAAATTCACTTACTTTCAGAACCAATAACAAGAAAGTACACTAACAACTTTACAATCTGCAAATAAGGATGAGTGCATTTACATAAGCAAAAACACTCTATTTTTTGTATTTTTATTCCACTCAGGCTTGTGTTTGGTGTCTCTGACAGAGGAGTCTAGAATACACTTTGTCGTAAAGAAGTTCTAAATCTTTACCCATTCCATGCTTTAAACTTACTTTAAACATGATCAACATCATGTTTCCAGTCTCCTCCTCCTAGGAGTTAAAGGCACCATCAAAAGGAGTTGGCATAGCCTGGGGTACAGTTAGAGGATGATTTTTGTGTGCTTGCTTTAAAAAGGTAGATATCTAAAGAGGGATGGTGTATTTTTTTTCTAGAAAGGTGCCAATATGCTCCATAAAGTTTGTAACCACTGACATACAGGGCATAGCTTACTGTCCTTGGTACGTACTGCCACATCACAACCCTTATTGAACATAATCATGAAAATAATAATATTACTTCAAAGTCAGCCTTCGACCGAGAATGTGGAAAGATAGGTCTACAGCTGAATCTCAACAAAACTATGTTCATGAAAAATGAAGTAGTTCCAGAGGCCCCATTCATTCTCCACAGAACAAATGTCTCTGAGTGCAGCAGCTATGTATACTTAGGTCGAGAACTCAACATGATGAACAACCTAAAACCTGAGCTGCACAGGAGGAAGAGAGTGGCATGGAACACATTCAAGAGCATCAAAGAAATAGCTAAATATCATTATTTGCAGATGACATGATATTATACCTAGAGAACCCTAAACTCTCTACCAAAAAATTCCTAGAAACAATAGACATATAGTAGAGTGGCAGGATACAAAATCAACACCCAAAAAGTCAGTTGCTTTCCTAAATACAAATAACGAAAGAGAAGAAAGGGATATTAAGGAAACTATTCCATTCATAATTGTGCCACAGAAAATCAAATACCTAGGAATCACACTTACCCAAGTATGTAAAGGACCTGTACAAAGAAAACTACAACATTGCTCCAAGAGATAAAGAGGACACAAGGAAATGGAAACACATTCCCTGTTCATGGATGGGGAGAATCAACATTGTCAAAATGGTAATACTCCCTAGAGCTCTGTACAGATTCAATGCAGTCCCTATGAGGATACCCATGACATTCTTCAAAGAAATTGACCAAAGGCTCCTGAAATTTGTATGGAACGATAAACCCCCCAAGGATAGCTAAAGCAATCCTCGGGAAAAAGAAGATGGGAGGCATCACCTTTCACAACTTAAAACTGTACTACAAGGCAGTAGTAATTAAAATAGCATGGTATTGGAATAAAAACAGACCTGTGGACCTATGGAATAGAATTGAGTATCTTGACACCCAACCTCAAACACCTGATCATTTAATCTTTGATAAAGGTGCAATGAGTCTAAAATGGAGTAAGGAAAGCCTCTTCAACAAGTGGTGTTGGGAAAACTGGGCAGCGACATGTAAAAAATGAATTTGGACCTGTGTCTAACACCATGCACAAAAATCAGATCAAAATGGATTAAAGAACTCAATATCAGACTTGAATCCATAAAAGTACAATGAAGAAAATATAGGAAAAACCCTCCACGACATTCAAGCTAAAGGCATCTTCAAAAGGTGAAACATCACTAACAAAGCAACTAGAAGAAAGGATAAATATATGGGACTACATGAAACTAAAAGCTTCTGCACCTCAAAAGAAACAGTGACTAAGATACAAAAAGCAGTCCACAGAATGGGAAAGAATATTCACCCAATACCCATCTGATAAGGGGTTAATATCCAGGAATATATCAGGCACTGGTAGAACTTTAAAAGAAGAAAACAAACAACCCCATCAAAAAATGGGGGAGAAGAAATGAACAGAAACTTCAGCAAGGAAGAAATTCGAATGGCAAAAAACATATGAAAAAATGCTCATCATCACTGGTCATCAGAGAGATGCAAATCAAAACAACAATGAGATACCACTTTACACCACAGAGACTGGCACATATTCAAAAGAGCAAGAACAACAAGTGCTGGCGTGGATGTGGGGAAAAGGGGACACTCATCCATTGTTGGTGGGAATGCCGGCTGGTACAGCCTTTCTGGAAAACAATATGGACTTTCCTCCAAAGACTAGAAATTGAACTCCCATTTGACCCAGCCATACCACTCCTGGGAATCTACTCTGGGAAACCAAAAAATACACAGCGGAAACACCATCCCTACTTTTATGTTCATAGCAGCATTATTCACAATAGCCAGAATCTGGAAGCAACCAGAGTGCCCGAAAATCGATGACTGGATAAAGAAGCTTTGGTACATCTACACAATGGAATACTATGCAGCTGTTAGGAAAAATGAAGTTATAAAATTTGCCTATAAATGGATGGACATGGAGAAGATTATGTTGAGCGAAATTAGCCAGAAGGAGAGAGACAGATACAGAATGACTGCATTTATTTGCATGGAATAAATATATATGTCATCCATTCTGTTTTTGGAGACTACGAGAAATACCACAGCGAGCCAAGCTACCTGTGCGTTGAAGCCAGAACATAATTATAACCTATTCCCAGACCGATGGAATGTGGGCCTTTATGTCTGGAGCAAGCAGGGCCTTGGGCTCTACTTGGAGACAGTTCATATGAAGATGTTATGGTGCCCCGGCAATCGATGAGGGGAAGACATGATAGTGATACATATTATGATACCAATATCCAAGGTCAAGTGAAACATATATCAGGAGGTCTTGTCAAAGGTGGAAATTATCACAAACGTGTGGGAGTCAGAGGTTAGGTAAGACAGAAAATGGAACAGTGTGCTAATAATTGTCGAGGGTACTAATGCCAACCTAGAACTGAGCATTAAATAGAGGCAAAAGGATACACATTACAACCTTTTAATGTATGTTCTGTAATCCATAGTTTGGAAGGGAAGGAAAGGAGAAAGAGAGAGAAAGGGAAAGAAATAAAGAACCTGCCATGGAGGTGGGCTGGGAAGGGGGAGGGAACCGGGGACGTTGGTGGTGGGGAGATTGGCACTGGTGGAGGGACGGGTGCTGGAACACTGTATGACCAAAACCCAAATATGAGCTTTTTAATTGTATATCTTTTTATTTGTATATCTCACGGTGGTATAATAAAATACTTAAAAAAATAAAATATATACATAAAAAATAAAAAAAATAAAACACTTTAAGCATGAGAAAAAAAAGAAATAGCTAAAAAGACAAAGAACCTCCAGATCCAGGAACATCTCTTTGACTCCACCATTTTCCCTGCATTAACATATGCCTCAAGAGACCTGGGACCTCACGAAAGCAGGATGAGAATGCTATTCGGGTCTCGGAGAGAGGAATCCAAAGAGCTATGCTTGGATATCACGCCTCACTCAAGTGAGAGAAGGAGTCTGTAGTTCCGACCTCCATCGCTGTTTCAGAGTCAGGAATGTTGTCTCGTTTGCCAAGGCATCGAAAATCAGAAGGGCTGGACATGTAATGCAATTTGGAGATGACCGCTGGACTAGAGCCGTTACCTACTGGATCCCACGGGATGTCAAAAGATCACTTGGCTGGCCTCCTACAAGATGGTCAGACTTCTTCGTCATGACCCTAAACAAACGGTTTGAGGCTCTTCGTATTCCTGAAGCAAGCAGATGCCATTGGACTACACTGAACATGATAGGGTCAAATGGAAATGTTACTGGAGCCTGTTCGAGCAAATGGATGAATAACAGATGCCAAGTGATCAAGTGATTACTTCTAAATACCCATGAAATATAGTTCACTTCTCTGACAAAATTTCAAACCAGGATTCTATTTTGTTTTATCAACATAGCTTTATAATAAACTGGCTTATTTTTATCACTTCTCTTATATTGAGTTCTTTTTTAATTTTTTCCAAAGTCTGTGTTCAATCAATCATTAATCATATTTATTTCACATGCACATCTTGACTGTTTTACTTTAATATTGTCGCTGTTGATTTTTTTTTTTTTTTGCTTTTTGGGTCACACCCAGCAATGCTCAGGGGTTTATCCTGGCTCTGCACTCAGGAATTACTCCTGGTGGTGCTCGGGGGACTATATGGGATGCCGGGGATCGAACCTGGGCCGGCATGGGCAGGCCACGCCCAAGGCAAACGCCCTATCTGCTGGGCTATCGCTCTGGCCCCCAGTTGTTGATTTTATTTGCTTGTCATCTTACTTCACAAAACTCTTAAATACAAAACTTGAATAACTGTCTGCTGGTTGTACTTCTGTGATCTATTCACTGTCTTCTGATTTTATTCTTACATAAATGTAAAATGATTCTAAATTAAAAATTCTGCTGGAAGACTTTAATTTTAGATCCTAAAATTTTGGATAATGCATTTTGAAATAACACAATAACTTCCTAAGCATAAATTGTATTTATCTACTAAAATAGAATTTTATCACTTGCCAGTTATCAGCAACTCTTATATCCATTTAACCCAAATAAACATAGATGTTACTGAATTGAATAGAGCCTAGGTTCACACATGTATTCAATAGTACACATTTTGACAAGTAAACACCTACCAGTGTCTTTAATATTTACTTATCTTATTGCTAAGGATATGTTAGTACTTGTGTTAATGGCCTCTCTATTTAGATGTGACCTAATTCTATGGAGTGCAAAGAAAGGCTGTCAATAAGGATAGCAGAAGATTTATCTTGTATGGCATTATTTAAGATTTAAGCTATTCTTTCCATGTCAAATTTCATTATTACTTGAAAATAATTTTCAAGTATTTATAAGAAAGAGAGTAACTCCCATGCTTTTTCTGTTCTCTACTTGAAGAGAACAGAAATACCATGGGAGTTACTCTCTTTCTTATAAATCTCTATTTCCCCCATGTTTTTTTTCTTCTACAGGCAATAAATTTCCACTTATCAAAAAGCTTATACACAGGGAACTCCATCACAACATAAAATGAATTAAGCTCCATAATTCCCTACAGAGTGAATATTATGATTATTCTCATCCATATTCAAAAACAGTCCTAGGAATTGAGAAATTTGGTTTAGATTATGTAAGTAGCAAATTTACTGGGGACAAAAATTCAAGCAGAATGTGTTTATTTTATTTTTTAGTTTTCATTCTGCTATTTGTTCTTCATAAACCTCAAGATAAAGTCGTCTTGATAATGGAAATGAAAGTAAAAGACAGAAGAGTAAATCTCCAAATGTGTCATCTTACACTGGATTGCCCCTAATACTGTAATTTTGCTACTAAGCAGTAGTCTGTTCCAAATCTCTTTTGCAATTTTCCAGTCCTAATGATGGAACTTCTCTGTCTCTGAAAGCTCTCTAGCTGCCTTTGATTTTCTATGTTCTATCCCATATTTTATAAGTGTGGACACTGTTTTATTTTGATCAGCTTATATTTCTTATGACTTGAATTTTAGATTCCAACAAGTTCCTTCAAATTAATGGCA
The DNA here is from genome assembly GCA_021461705.1 of Cryptotis parvus. Taxonomy (NCBI): domain Eukaryota; kingdom Metazoa; phylum Chordata; class Mammalia; order Eulipotyphla; family Soricidae; genus Cryptotis; species Cryptotis parvus. Next base: position 9,136 of record JAJIBD010026283.1, read on the forward strand.
CCAGTTCCATGATTATGATGGAACTATAAAATGCGTTGCTGGTACATTTTCTTTATTCAGGCATTCATTCCTTTACTCAAAGATATATATATATATATATATATATATATATATGTGTATGTGTGTGTGGCGCATATAACAATTAATATTAATTTTCACTTTTTTTGTTTTCTTATTAACTTAATTTTCACTTATTTTTCAAATCTCAATTTTCTTTTTTTAATTTTATTTTAATTTTTGTTTTTTTGGGTCACACCCAGCGATGCTCAGGGGTTACTCCTGGTTTTTCTCTCAGGAATTACTCCTGGCAGTGGGGGCTCAGGGTACCATACAGAATGCTGGGGATCAAACCGGGTCGGCTGTGTGGAAGGCAAACGCCCCTACCTGCTGCTCTATCGATCCAGCCCCAAATCTTTATTTTCTTAAGAGAATTTTTAGCACTTCTCAAAAATTTTATACAGGATAATATTTTATAGAATATAATATAAAAATCCTCATTGCTTTTTCTGATATCTCTTGTTTTTATGTGAATTTGAATTTATTTGTGGCAAAGTCTGCACTTGGCACTATGTCTAAAAAGCACATATGCTCTTTAAATGTTTAATGGATAAATAAATGAATTAAACATTCTCTTTATTATCAACATGTTGACAAAGAAAAAAGATAGCAACACAATAGAATAATTTAATTTAAAAAATGTATTACCTTTTAGTTGCAAGCTAAGTAATTAAAAATGCATCAATATAATCTACTGACTTAAAATTATTCTTATTATAATCAGCAGAATATCACTTAGTAGTTAGTAAAAATAAACATTTTATTTGTTACCACATTCAGTTTCATTATTTTGTACAATGGTTGGAGGAAAAATTTTTTAGAGTTCCCAGGTCAAAGCATTGCTATCAGTAAAACCTCAAACTGTAGAGCAATACTTATATATCAAGAACAAATGCAACCTTCAGTAGACTCTCTCTGCTGACAGTTCTAAATCAAAATGAATCAGGTTTACCGTTGGAGAAAATTCTTGATTTTTGTATCATAGTATCCCCACGGGCAGGAGTAGAAGATCAAAAAAATACTTGTTGAATTGACTTTAGGTACTTTGAGAAAAGTGACTCTTTGGGGAATTGATGTTTGACTTCTCCCTAAATTTTTCATGGACTTTCCAATGATGAGCATGAGCAAAACTAGAAGGTGGAGTATAGAAGAGAAAGACAGAGAATATAGTTGCTGATATTTAATTTACATTTTTCACATCTTCTTAAATTATTTCTATTCACAACATATTGTTACTACTTCTAATTTTAGGGATTTCATGACAAATTAAAGAGTTTATAAATGCAGTAAATAAATGTTTATGGAAAACTTGGAGAGTAAATCTGCATTGCAAAGAAATAGAGTTTTAGTAACATGATAAAGAGAATAGAGTCTCATATATGTATAAATGTAAACTTAGAAGTATCTTAGAATTTGAATAAGTTGCCACAGAACACTATGGACACTGTGAAGTTTTTTTTTTCTAGAGCAATGGAAGAATTTGTTTCTTTATATAAAGGGTTTTCCTAGTAAGAATTTTTAGTGAACAGTCTGTTGAGTATTCAAATTTAAATCCTGTTCAAAGGTTATTGTTTTCTGTGTTTTTCAATTTCTTTTTTTAAAATATTTTGTTATACCATCATTAGATATACAATTACAAGATGTTCATGTTTGAATTTTGGTTCTAGAGTGTTCCATCACCCATCCCTCCACCCCTGCCCATCTTCCATCACCAATATCCCCACCTACCTTCCCCTTCCCCCAGCTTGCCTCCATGGCAGGTTCTTTATCTCCTTTCTCTCTCTCTCTTTCTCTCTCTCTCTCTCTCTCTGCTTCCCTTTCTTACACATTGTAGATTGTAATATATTCTAGAACATGATTGGTTCCACTAGTTTGATGTACTGGGTCCTGACCACGAAAATGGTAAGCAAGTCTCATTCTGCTGCTTCCGAGGCCCTACAGAGGTGACGGGCCCACTTCTAAAACCCATCTTTCCTCCTGGGAGCCTCATAGTCAGCTGATCTAGGGGAGAGCTGGATGGCAGCTCTCCCCAAGCGTCTGAGTCTCTACATCATGGTTAAGAACCCTGAGGGAGTTCATGGGCTCTGGAATGGGTCAGAGAGGGGAATGGGGACCCCAGCTCCATCTCCAGGAACACCCGGTGACTTCTGCCTCTGAGAACTGACTACCTGGGCTTGAACTCTGCTGCTCTAAGCTGATCTTGAGATGAGCATCTCTCTTGTGTGGGTTCTGATGAGCTGTGGGGTCCGAACTCTGATAATGGCAGCTATTATGGTGTGTGAGTCTCATCTGGCTTCTTCTGAGGCCCTCCAGAGGTGATGGGACCACTCCCAAAACCCATCTTGCCTCCTGGGAGCCTCATGGTCAGCTAAGCTAGGGGAGAGCTGGATGGCAGCTCTACCCCGTGGCGTCTGAGTCTCTGCATCATGGCGAAGAGCCCTGAGGAAGTTCATGGTTGGGGCCACCAGGCCTCTGGGACGGGTCAGAAAGGGGAATGGGGAACCCAGCTCCATCTCCAGGAACACCAGGTGACTTCCCGCCTCTGAGAGCTGCCTACCTGGGCTCGAACTCAGCTGCTTTGAGCTGATCTTGAGATTAGTGTCTCTTTGGGGGCTTCTGATGAGCTGTGGGGTTGGGACTGTGATAATGGCAGCTATTATGGTGAACGAGTCTCATCCAGCTGCTTCTGAGGCCCTACAGAAGTGATGGGCCCCCTCCCAAAACCCAACTTGCCTCCTGGGAGCCTCATGCTCAGATGAGCTAGGGGAGAGCCGATGGCAGATCTCCCTCATGGGTCTGAGTCTCTCATCTTTCTTTCTATCTCTATTTTTATCGCTGTATTTCTCTCTCTCTTCTCCTACACCTTGTGACTTTCCTTATGGTTTATGATGCAATTATTTATGTGTATATTCAGTAGTGAGTTCTAGTGTGACATTACAGTTCCTCATGCCCCACCAACCTCCCCAATTTGTTACAACTACAATGACCAATGTGGTGTACAGATGTGAAAGATCCTGGGGAGGACCTGGTCCTAGCCTACTTTGTTATCTAAGCCTCTTGCGCGGCTGCACACTGTCACAGCTGTGCATCTGGTCTGCCCCTTGTCTAGTTCATCTGGTTCACGGATGCTGTGAGCCCGTAGCCATGCTCACTGGCATGAAGAGGGAGGAGTACAAATCCCTGCTCCAATTCCAGGCAGCATGGCTTCCCCCTCATGACTGCTTTACCCTAGGAGCTGTATTTGTCTCGGCCTGGGACTAGCCGATTCCTCAGAGACTCCATGAGATGCTCCATATGGGCTGGGCAGCACAGCTGTGCATCTGGTCTGTCCGTTGTCCACTTCATCTCTATTGTTACTGTTTTCATATATTGAATAAATACACCACGGGTAGCCTGCCTGGCTCTGCCATGGCTCTGGGTTCAGTGGGCTCAGTCTTTTCCTATGTCAGACCATCCACCATCCAGGGACCACAGGACAGAGACCTGGGGGTGTAGACAAGCCTATCTCCTGTCTGCCACCTGCAAACACAGCCGGGCACCACAGCCACACCTACAACACCTCGAGGGACAGGTGGCCCAATGTGAAGGTTTTTAAGTCTGTTTCAAGATATATAAGTTGTAGAAGTTCTTATCTTTAGGAAATTAAAGCATTAGAAAATCTTAAAATCATTTAAAAAAAACGATTTCCAGAAAAATGTTTCTTTGAACTATTGTAATTTATTTGGAATAACTTTTATTATAAATATATTTATATTAATTAAATTGCTATGAACTTCTAAAAATTATTTATGATTGCAAATGCACAAGGGTTATACATTAACACTTCTGGTTATTTCAATTTCCCAGTACTACTAATGTGTTTTGAGATGAGAAGGTTGAAATTTGGGAAGAATGTCACTTTGTACACATTATCAATGCAAGTATACGTATACATCATTTCTAATTTATCATAGATAAGATTAAATTGGTACATTTTATTTTAATATTTAAAATCAAACCCCAGTTAACTTTTGTTTTAGTTACTTTTTATAAAAAATGTTATAATCAATTCTAAGATATAATGAATCATACACATTCTGAAAAATGTAATAAATACCTTTTTTTAAAGAATGTAATTAGTTATTGTGATGTTAGCACAACTTTCAATTATTTTCAACTTTCTTTGTTCTTGTTTTGAGGTCACACCTGGCTATACTTACGGATAAATCTTGGCTCTGCTCTTTGATTCCTCCTGATTCTACTCTCAGGAATCACTGAGATGTGGGCTAAGGGGACCCTATGTGCTACCAGGGATTAAACCTATGTTTGCTGCATGCAAGGCAAGCATTCTACCTGCTGTAATATTACTCAGATCCCAAAGTGTTATTAAAATTATCTTGATTTTCTTAAAATTAGATATCATTCTGAAGACTGTAAAGTTTTATTATTTGATAGTTAACTGAATTATATATTACATGTACAAATATAATTGCACTAGCTTATTGAAGACAATAGACAATGAACTGAAACTCTAAAATATTTAAATAAATTGATTATTTCTGAGTTGTTATTATTGTGTGAGTAATAAGATAAACATTTTGAAACTCATTAATTAATTAAGTAAATAAAGATCTATTTTTCCTCATAGGCTAAAAGGTTAATAGACAAAATAAAATAAACAACAAATACACACTTAAAAACCTATAGAGATTATTGATTACTTACTACAGATTAAGAAGTTTTCTGAGTTGGATTTTAGTTTTAGGGGGTTTTTTTGTTTATTTTAGTGGCAGCATGTAAAGCACTGAAGGCAATTATTTTAATGTTTCCATGTATTTTTTCAGAATTTTGCCACCTTTTCATGAACTGTTTTTAAATATTTTATTGTACCACCATGCAATATACAATTAAAAAGATGTTCATGATTGGGTTTCAGTCATACATTTTTTCCAGTATCTATCCCTCTACCAGTGCCCTATTCCCACCACCAATGCTCCCCAATTTCCCTCCTCGCCTCCCCGAGCCTGCATCTATAGCAGGCACTATTCCTTTACTTTTCTCTCTCTTCTTTCTCTCTCTTTCTCTAACTCTCTCTCATACACACACACATTGTGGTTTTCCCTACAGACATTTAAGGGATTATCATGTAAATCACTTTGTACACATTCAATGCTCAGTTCTAGTGTGGTATAAACATTTGCCACAATTAGTAGAGCACTAGTACATATTTATAACCTTTTGATGAATTTTGATATCTTTTAATCATACTCCACGGGCGCCGCCATTTTCCACATTTGGACTTCCCTCCCGTCAGAACTCCACCCAGCAGACCAGCCCATCAGAGCCCGGATCATCTACACCCACCGTGCAGCAGCTTTTTTCCTCAATCCGGCCCAGGTATGCTGGTCCAGAGACTCTCAGACATGGGGCAGAGCTGTTCCTTGCTCTCCCTGTGCACAGCCGTTCATGAGGCAGTCGGGAGGCATGGCGGGTTCTAGCCCTGGCCCACCACCTCGGCAGAGCCTCACAACTAGCCAGACTACCCCCCCCCTCACTCCAGGGGCACCGCCATTTTCCACATTTGGACTTTCCTCTCGTCAGAACTCCACCCAGCAGACCAGCCCATCACAGCCCGGCTCATCACTCCCCCCTCAAAAAAAAAAAAAAAAAAGCCGCTCATCAATAAATGCTTTATTTGGAGGTGTTTAAAAGTGTTTGCCTCCCACTCGGCAAGCCTGGCAAGCTTCTCGTGTTGTATTTGATATGCCAAATTCCAGTAACAATTATATTTGGTCATTCCCATGACCTAATATAATGGTTTGAGGCTCTTTATGTTCCTGTAGCAAGCCAATGCCCCTGGCTCTACTGGCATGAGACAGGACATATGGAGATATTACTGGTGCCCGCTCTAGCAAATAGATGATCAACGGGAAGATCGTGATCGTGATCGTTTAATCATACAAAGAGCACAGCAATGCATTCATGGTCTGCTTGGAAATCTCACTTAATAATTAACCATCTTCAATTTTATTAATTTACTACTTCTAAATTATCTACCAAAGCTAAGTAATATTCTCTTTAAAGTCTATTGGTTAAAGAGACAACTACATTTAATCTGATATTTTTAGACTAAGAATTGAATTATATTTTCTTGTTGACACCCTCACTTCCCTTTCTCAGACTCAAAAATGTCTGGGATTTAGTTGTTTTATTAGTAAGCAGTTAGTAGTTCATCAAGATGACTAAATAAACATTGCCAAACAATAGCAAACTTTCTTTGTCATAGTATAGTCAGAGTGAAGAAATTGCTAAATTGTATAGCTACATAGGGACCCATTTAGCATGCACAATTTGTTTTCAATCAGCCAGAGAGATGTCAAGGTTCATAATCATGAGCCACCTTCTCATTTCTAAGAGCAAAACACCTATATCTATAGATACAGATTATGAGCAAATGCTGTTTTAATTTAGATGCAGCCATTTGATATTTATTAAGTCTGCACTATGCAGAATGCTAACATGCTCTCTGCCCTGCAAGACAGTGTTTCTCCATAGAAAGCTATACAGAATTGTGAATATCAGTTTATGGATTTCCACATCCCATACTAAATGTTGTATAACTCAGGTTATTGTAATAGACCCTTCAGCAAGTAATGATCATAATTTTTAATTCTTCAGTTATATTTTTAATAAAAATACATCTGGATAAATAAATAACTGAAGGAAATGTTGACAAAAGTATTGCAAAAAAATAGGAAGAAGGCCAGGCCCACCTAAACCATTATGAAGAAGTATATTAAAATAAGATTTATACATTAGTATATGCCTGCAGAATAAAGGAAATGTGAAAAATATTTAAGTGGTACCCAAATATTGAGTATAGTGTATTGGTGCTTGCTTTTGTATGAAACCAGACTCAGGTTTCATATCCAGCACTTTACATGATTTTTTCAAAGCCCACAATAGTGATCTGTGAGTGCTGGTCAAAAGAAAGCCCTGGGGCCAGAGCGATAGCCCAGTGGGTAGGGAGGGCATTTGCCTGTGCCGGCCTGGGTTTAATCCCGGCATCCCATGTGGTCCCCTGCGCACCGCCAGGAGTAATTCCTGAGTGCAGAGCCAGGAGAAACCCCTGAGCATTGCCGGGTGTGACCCCCAAAAAAAAGAAAAAAAGAAAGCCCTAAGTTCTGTATATGTGGATCAAAATATTAAAACCTAAAGCAGAATACAGTTCAAATGAAGCTGAGAAAAACAGTCATGGCAAAATCATTAATATTTTTATGTCCTCTGTTTAATGAAGCAGAATAAATAAGAGAGGCAATGAACATTGAGTAGGTATATTGTTATACTTAGAGATGTATTACTACACTTGCCCTAACTAGAGGAAAGATTTCTTTGTAATGCTCACCTCTATTTTGTCCTGATTCCAAATGTATTCAGCATTTTTAAGAATGCACTCTGATACTGAGAAGACTATCAACAAAAGTAGTAGGACATTTTTTTTTGTGGAGTTGTAAAGTTCTTTATTGATCGATATGGAAAAGTCTGATTTATTAATTGCCCTTTGTTCATTTACTTGTACCACTTGTCTTCCCATTGATCATCAATTTGCTTGAGCAGACATGAGTAACATCGCCATATGTCCTGTCACATGCTAGTGTAGTCCAAGGGCATCTGCTAGCTCCAGGAACATAAAGAGATTCAAACCATTCCATCAGGTCATGGAAATAAGATCTATAATTGTTACTGGTGTTGGCACATCAAATATGATATGGGTAGCTTGCCAGACTTTGCCATGCTAGTGGGATACTCTTGTAGTCACCTATAATCGGAGCATTTATTGATGAACTGCGTGGCTGTTAAGCAGAAATGCAAGCTGGGCTGTGATTGGCTCTTCTGCTGGGTGGAGCTCTGAAGAGAGGGAATCCGGATGTGGAAATGGTGGCCCATGATGTGGGGACTCCTCTGGCTTCTTGCAAGGCTCTGCTGGGGTGGCAGGCCAGGGCTAGAACCCACCATCCCTTCTGGGTGCCGTTTGAACAGCTGGGCACAGGGAGAGACGGTAGCAGCTCTGCCCTATATCTGTGAGTCTCTGGATCAACATACCTGTGCTGGGCTGGAAAAAGACTGCTGCAGGATGGGTATTGGCAAGTCAGGCTGTGATCAGCTTTTCTGCTGGGTGGAGGTCTGACGAGAGGGGAGATTGTACATTGGTTCAATATAAATCAATCCTGATCCAGTATTAAATGAATTGATACAGAGTACCTTGTGCTTACCTCAACAATGGAGATCAGACACTGTAGCAAAACAATCCTATCAGTGTATAGCCTTTAATTCACGCTGTGTTTATGAAGAGAACTGACCTGCTTGGATTATATTAGGTGAATTCTTCAAAGGTCATGATATTCTGGGAGTCATAGTATCACTTTATAGTTGGAGTTCAGAGTACTGAGGGCCATTTATAAAAAAGATGAAAAGTACAGTATGTGACTCAGTAAATAACAAATCTGTTTCTATTGTTTTGTGGTATGTTCAATTTGTTGTGATATTAGCATCAGTTGTATCATTTGTCTTCCAGTTGTTCATCGATTTGCTCAAGTGGGCACCAGTAACAGCTCCATAGTCCTGTCTTGAGCTAGTGTAGTGTCAAACATTTATTTTTTTCCTAGCTTAGACAAATTTAACAAATATTTTTGGTACCTATTATGTACCAAACACTGTTCTAGAAAACAGAGGTACAAAAACTAAGCAAAGATGCCTACCCCTTTAACTAGGGAATTTTATTGCTGTGGTTATCAAGATTTTTTTTGGGATTTTTGGGGTCGGGTTTGGAACCATACCCAAAAAATACTCAGGACTTCCTGGATCTGTACTCATGTATCATACCTGGAGAGGCATGACTCATATGGCTGGTAGGGTCTAAACTGGGTTGACTAAAAAAATAATAAAACAAATAAACAGGGTTGACTATGTGCAAACAAGTAGCCTGCCCACTGTACTACATCCTAGTCCCTGCTTATCCCCTTTTTTAATTAGAGTACCATAATTTAAAATATTGCTAATGAAAGTTTTATGCATACATTGTCACAACACCACACTCAGCCTCAGGAACACAGAACACTTCCTTTCATCATTCCCCCAAGGATGCCTACTACCAAGTCCCCTGCCACACAACCACCCCCCAACACCACATAATCTCAGTTCTGTAGAGCAACTCTACATTTCTTTTGCCTTTGTCCATTTGTTACTTCATTAGGATGTAACACATCCAAGTCATTATCCTGTATCTCCACTCCTGACTGATTTCATTCCACATGATGCCTTTTAGTTCTATATATGCAGTTGCAATTTACATTCAGCTCTTCTTTTAGCTAATGTCGTAGTTTCTATATACCGATACTACAGTTTCTTGGGCTGGAGAGGAAGTGCAGGGGTTCAGGTATTTGTCTGGTACACAGTTGACCTGGGTTCAATCCCCAGTATTTCATATGGTCCTTAGAACCTTTCAAGAGTGACCCCTGGGTGTAGAATGTGGAGGAAGCTCTGTGTATGGCCAGGTTTCCCCCAATAACTAAAAGCAAAAAAGAAAGAAATGCAATTTTTCCATTCAGTCATATGTTTTTGGTCACTTGTTTTACTTCCAGATCTTGATAATTTTTAATAGTACTTCAAGAAACACAAGGTCACAAATATCTTTTGGGACTCTTGGGATAGATGCTGAGAAGTAAAATGGGTCAAATGGAAGCTCAATCTCTAGATTTTATTGACTCCTTTTTTCTCTCATCACCCATTCATTGTCTTCCTTTGTCTCTCATTTCTGTGAATCTCATGCTTCCTTTCCTTCATCATTCTTTTCTGGTATGTATATCTGAATTTTTGATTGTCCATCATATGTGTATGAGTGGGCATTGTATGTAAGATTCATACTCCCAGTTATATTACAAAAGTTGTGTGTAAGGTTACCTTACATTGTGTATAAAGTTCATACTCCCAGTTAAATTATAAAAAATAGTGATTTTTATCATGAAATTCAATACTTTTTTATCAAGTAAAGTTCAAGTATTCTTTATATGAATGCAGGCTAGAGAAGCTTCTACATTGTCTTTATTTGGGTTTTCCCTAAAAAAAAGAAATGAATATACAGAGAGAAGTGTGTTCATTTATTGGGAAGTTTTCTCAGCAACAATATCTATGACACAATGAGAAAAATAGAATTGAACAAAGGCAGAATTAATTTACTCTGTAACTGCAGTAAAAGATTCAGACTTGTCGAGCTTTTGGACAAAAATGGTTCTTTGAAATTGTACCTAATTATTTAAAGAAAGGGAGTAGGATTTTGAGCTTTCATACTTAATCATTGCTTATAAACTGGTAACTGAGTGTGAGAACAATTAGCTTACTACACCCACCAGCAACTACGAAATGTGTGTGATTCTGAGTAAGAAAATCTAAGAAGTTGGTTATAAAATCCCTTAGTTATCCCATAAAGCTGATCAATAATTTTTTCCTATTTGTTCCCTATATCTGAAAATATTTTCTTATGATTTCAGGATAGTAAACTTTTGCTTTGGAATTTTAAGAGGTTAGTAAAAAAGCCAATAATTGTATTTCTATAATTATTTTCCATGCCATAGACACAATTTATAATATATACCCTTGATTACCAATGTCAGTCCAACATGAATCACAGATTTGTATCCCAAGTCCTCTCCTAGGTCACTGTTGATGGTCTCTAATTTTACATGTTTTACTTTTCACTCACTGTCAAAATTGAATAAGGATTATGAAAAGGCAGCCAAGTGAATCACTTCAGAGCCATGTACATTCTGTCTTCTCATATTAAGTAATATCAGTTATGTTACATGTACCTGAAGCATGGTGACTTTCTTCCTTAGTTTATTGCTGACATTATCCATTGACATGCATTATTTAAAATTAAGGCGAACTTTTATTGTCATTTCTACGACTTAGAATCAAAATTGTAATATTCATAGAACCCAGTACAGCAATGATTGAAAGCAAAGTTCCTCAAAGTAGTATTTGGAAGCAATAGTGTTGTCATTACTGACATTTGACTCACAGCTACTCATTAGTTATTAAATAGCTTATTAATTTATTGATATTTATTGAGGTGATGTTAGCTTTAAAGAAAATCATGTTTATATATTTTTGGGAATAAAATGTTAGCAAAGTACACTTACCAACAAAGGGACAATAATCCTACACCATGTATTTAAAAGGTTCTCTTACATTTGACCTTGACTTATTTTACTTCAGTTTTGGCATCTAAAGTCTCTGTTTATTGGACAATCTCTTCCCTTTGCTTTACTTTTATTTTTATTAGCTATGAGTTACATCAGTGGTATTTTTCTTTCTCCTTCCAATTTACTTTGCTTTCTATATTACCTACCTCTTTCATCCATGTTTGGGTAAACATTAATAATTCACTTTTTCTCTTTTCCTAGATGCATAATATTGTGTAAATAAAATTGTATTCAATTATCATGTATCTATCATTATGCATCTACTAATCTCTTTTTTGGAAATATGGGCTTTTCCAATCAGTACTCTGTCAGGGTCACTGTGATCACAGTTCTGCTTAATCTTTTCAAATTTGTGTCCTTTATTCTTGGGAACATATATACAGGAGAGAAAAAAACTGGAACATGTGATGTTCTTATTTTAAGTTTTTTGAGAAATCTCCATAATATTTTCAATAAAGCTGTCAGTTTATAGTACCACAAACAGTGAATGAGGAGTATTTTTTTTCTCCATGTCCCTTCAATTGTTGCTCCTGATTTTTGATACGAGCATTCTCAATGGTGTGAAGTGATTGCTCATTGTTATCTTCATTTCAATTTACCTAATAATTATTGGTTATTATGATTTTTTCTTGTGTCTGTTTGCCATCTGTTCAGTGTTGTTCCCAATTTAGAAGCAGTTGTTTGCTTTCTTTTAGTTTGTGACTGTTTTGTACGTAAATTTTAGATATTATACTCTGGTCAGAAGTATGGTATGCAAATGCTTTCTTCCATTTAATAGGATGTCTTTTTTATTTTAGTGATATTTCTTTCATTGTGCAGAAAACATTTAATTTATGATAATCTTATTTTTATTTTTTCTTGATTTCTTGACAACCGATTTGAATCACTAATGATAAAATTAAAAAATATTTTATTGTTTTGCCTATATTTTCCTCAATGTATGAATTGAACTCCAAATCTTACATCTAAATATTTAAATCATTTTGAATCGACTACTATACATGGTGTGATAAAGTGGTTTAAGTTCAATATTTTGCATGTGACTTGCTACTTTTTCTAGCACCATTTATTAAGATGATTTCCTGATTTTATATCATGATTGTGGTGACACTTTTCATAGCTACTGTCCATATACGTGAGATTATTTCTGTAAGCTCTCACGTCTAAACTGCACATAACAGGCTTATTGCAATACCACACTGTTTTAATAACTATAGCTTTACAATATAGTTTATAAACAGAATGTACAGGGTTAAGATATTTTCCTTGAAAGCAGTAGACCCACATTTGACCCAGTGTAATCAAGTGATATCAAATCAGAGAAAGCAATGTTTCCCATCTTCTATTTCCCCAAAATTGCTTTAGTTATTCCTGAGATTATATGGTTCTGTCAAATTTTAGTAGTATTTGTTCTGGAAAAACAGCAATTGACATTTGGTAAGGATAATATTGAATTTGTATGTTTGGGGAGAATGTATATTCTAGCAATACTAAACTTTCAATCTATGGACATGAAATATTTTCCATTTTTATGTATTTTCCCATTTCTTTATGTGAAGAATGCTGCACATTATTAATTACTGTCTCCAATTAAAAATTGTATGACCCTCATGTAGTAAGCTATATATTATATCATATATGTATTCTTTTTTCAGAATGCATGCTAGAATATGAACTTAGCTTTTTCATTCATTGTTAACCTTTCTGGGATATTATATGTGTGGTACTTGCTTCTATATCTAGAGTTCTGAATTTTCTGTGGCATCAATAAAGAGCAGCCTGGCAAGCTGCTTGTGTAGTATTTGATATGCCAAATACCAGTAACATTTATATTAGGTCATTCCCGTGACGTAATATAATGGTTTGAGGCTCTCTATGTTCCTGAGCAAGCAGATGCCTTTGGGTTCTACTAGCATGAGACAGGACATATGGAGATATTATTGGTGCCCGCTCTAGCAAATAGATGATTAACGGGAAGATAGTGATAGTGATCAATAAAGAAATATTGAATTGGTGCATATTCCATTGTCTGCAATACAGTCATAAGTAGAAACAGTCTTTACACTTGTGGGACAATATCTTAGTATGGAATAAAATGATAACAGCAGAAAATTGCAATATAATAGGACAGGATAATTAGACATTTTACAGCAATAAATTAGGGACATCAAAATAAATATAGAACCATATCTCTCAGATCATGAACTTATCCAGATACAAATGAATTCATTATAGAGGTGCTACTGAGTTATAGAAAAACAGAACAAAGTACTACTGCTGATGCAAATATAGTTGAGAGAAAGTTAGGAAAACATTTGATTGAATCTAATTCCCTTTTTATTTATGTTATTTAGTTATTTAGTTATTTACAGCTCTCCTGTAAAACTAAACTTTTTGATTCTGAATCTTAAAAAGGAGTGAATATAATATATGTAATTTACATTTGATAAGGCATTTACAACAAATTTTCATCTAAAGATATCATCTTTATGTGAACAGTTTTTATTTTACAAGGTAAAATATTCTACTGTTCAATCGTTTCCTCTAATGTTCATAATGATTCATAGGTTGGCATACTAATTCATCAGAATAGCATTTCATGAAGCCACATGAAGACTAATAGTATGATAATGTATGTCTATTACATGCTACCTTGAGGGGAAATCTTTAAGCGGTAGTTTGGTGTTATGAAGACATTCCACATTATAAGATGGCAGAAGGTGAAAGTTAAAACCTTTACCAATTTCTAGGCAGATTGAATTATCTTCATGATATATTGCACTTCTATGAGCTATTAGATGAATAATAACTTAAACATTTCGTATGTATTTATCACTAGACTTTGAACAACAAAGACACTACATGTTTTTATCTTATAAATTATATTAAGCTTTATTATCAGTGAATATGTGTAGCATTAATATTTAATTCATATAACTCAATTATACCCTAATTGAGAAAAATGTAGATGCTTTTTTTGTTATTTATTACCTTGTATTGACAATAAGAGACAATGCAAACATCTTTCTATTGTTGCTATACAGTCTTTTTAGTATTCTGAAGCCAATGTTTTTGCACATTAAACCTTAGAGTTTGCTGCCCACAGAGGAAAATTTTGCAGTTATATTATTACTCAGTTTCAGTCATTAGTAACCTCTGGGCAAAACATATTTAAGGTTAAAAAATGTAGAGAGACTATAATGTCCTTTAAATATTCTCTTATGCTAAGTGTTTGAATCATAAAAGCAAGGAGAAAATGCTGCAACAGTGGTGATATGGACAACATTGAACAATGTTTTATATGCAGTGATGATGCATAACAGAAAAAGGCAAAATGAGTCGGCGACAATATATCAAGTCCATTTTCCTCGTTTTGATTCTGAGGTTTTTGCTAAAAATCACAAGCCAGTCTTAGTGGCAAGCTTCAGAAAACTTGCACAGCTCTGATAAGAAAGGACATCGCTCATAAATATTCATTAAAAATTACCTTTTTCTGGATCATGAATTTTTCAAGCAGACACTGATTTGACCTCTACAAGAAACAAAATCCAGCCTATAGTAGAGTGTCTCCTATTTTTGACAAAAAAGGTGAAAAATTGGTTTTCCCAGCTAAGCAGCTACTTTGTACACTGTGTGAGGTCTGAGGTCAGTTACCTCTGCGCTCCACACACTTGAGCATTAATATTCATTTGAATTACAATCTTCAAATTCTAAAGTCCTGTTCATACTTCTCAAAAAAAAAAACTGATAGTAAGGCAGGCCGGGTTTGCATTTTAACTAATTTTTAAAGTAACTTCATCTAACTTCTCCGTTGCTAAAAAATGTATGAATTCAGTAATTTTCTTTAGAAAAAAAGACACATCTGCCTGTTTTGAATTTATATACCCTCTCACTAAGGATAAAAGGCATGTTTTTCCTGGTAATTATCTGCAGAGTGGGTGAATGGATAGAAACGTCTACATTTATGTCTATCAGAGAGCTATTGTTGGCATTTCATCTTCACATTGCTCCTCATAGTTCACACACACAAAAGAATCTTCGCATTGTTTGGGGGGCTTTTTTTGTTTCCATTGTTATGCCTACAATATCTCAGTAGGCGTACTCAGTACTGACACCTGCATTGTTTAAACATAGAAACTGATAAGTGGAATATGGATTATGATAGCTAATATTATAGAAACAGCATCTAAGGTAGAGCACTTTCCCACAACCTCATTCCAGTTTCTTGCTTTTGTTTAGATTTTAACAATAATTCAGTTAAGGTCCAGGAAACGTGTATGGACTTGAAATACTTGACCAAAACAACCCCTTAATCATGGTAGTTCAAGCAACAATGGAGTCTTTATGACTTTTTTCGTCTGTAGTTAAAGTGCAGTAAAGTTTTCTCATTGTAGCTGGATTCTAAATCCAGCTCCTTCATTTTCTGGATTTATACTTTGGACATATTTTGACCTTTCTAAGACTTCCCATGCATTTCAAAATAAAAGTGGCTCGTTGAGAAGAATCGGAAAGCACCTTGATCTGGCTGCTACATTAAATTCTTGCTTTTTTAATATCAATGGCTTGACTTAGTTACTATGTATCTTACCAAAGACTGGTAATAGGGAAATGTGTCAAGCCTGAAAATTGTACTCTTCAACCCTCTCCTTACCCCAAACAATAATAAGACAAACTAAAAATATCTACCTTAAGAGAGTATTGGAAGTATTTCCAAGAAAACAGTTGAATTCGATTCCCTGTTTCTTCTAATTGTTTTCTATTTTACCTTAACTACCTTCTAGCTCTTATTACTGCTCACATCGATGCTGATCTGATTAACATGATGAAAGATTCTGAGGACAAAGCCTAAATATTATTTCAGTATTTTTTGTGGCTTAATAAGACATGTGTTGATGCTTAGTTCTTTGGCAACTTCTCTTCCTCAGTCTATTTCATAAATGGACTCTAAAAAGATGAACCATTTATCTAGAGACACTAACCTCAGCTTTACTTTTCTAAGGTCCAGTTGTGGAACAGACGAAAAAGAATTTATGCAAGAGAAGTAGAAAACTACTGTGGAGCTAATCCAAATTTCCCCGCTCTTCAAGAAAGTTTGTAACCAAGTTAAGAGCTAGTAAAAGTGAATACTTCCACACAACTACATTTGAATTTCTGAAAAACAAGAAACAATTCTCAGCATTTTAAAATGTTTAATTCCTTTATATTTTAATTGAATGATACTGTTATTTGCAGTATTGTTAATGAAGTTTATCATGCACATAATCCCAATAGCACACTAATCAGTGTACCCATCTTTACTCCTAAGAATGGCAAATCCCTCCCTACTAAACCACCACCACACAGACTCAATTGTGTGGATCAGTTCTCACATTGTGATGCTTTTGCTCACTGTTACTATACTTGTGTGTTTTAAAATCTGACATACGAGAGGGATCATTCTGTATCTATTCTTTTTTCCTGACTTCACTCAGCATGATGCCTTCTAGTTCAATCTTTGCTGTAAATTGTGCAACTTTGCTCTTTGTTAGAGCAACTAGTATTCTGTTATATATAAGTATATATTTTATATGTATGCATTTTATAGTATATATATTATATAACATATAGTATTATATATAGTAATAAAGATTCTATATTATGGTATATAATACATGATTCTATATTATGGTACATAATATATATTATGCATATATACATACCTTATTTAATATCTTGGCTATTGTACCAAATTTTCCAACAAACAGTTGTGCATATATCCTCTGGAATGAATGATTTTGTATTTTGGGGAATAGATGAAAAAAGTGGTGTCTCTTATATGAATTTTATTCTAAGTGTCCTCTATATTACTGGGATACCCTCTTCTGCAATGAAAATTCACTTAGAGGATCGATTGCTTAGGAAAAATAGTTACTTTTATATTTTATTATTTTTTGTTATATTTTTCCTTTTCTAATTCTTTTTTTAAATTATTTTATTATACCACTGGGAGACATACAATTACAAAGGTGTTCATAATTGGTTCTTGGTAATACAGTATTCCAGCACCCATCCCTCCACCAGTGCCCCATTTCCACCTCCAATGTACCCCACCCCCTCCTGCCCACCCCCAGGCTGCCTCAATAGCAGGTAGCCCCGTTTCCTCTCTCTTTCTCTCTCTGTCTCTCTCTGTCTCTGCATCTCTCTCCCTCTTCTTTTACACATTGTGGCTAGCCCTCAGATATTTAGAGTTTATCACTTAAGTATCTTTGTGTATATTCAATGGTGAGTTTTTTTCTCACACTTAGTAAAACACTGGTATCTATTTATGTCATATTAATGAATGCAGTCATTCTATATCTGTCCTTTTCCTTTCTAATTTCACTCAGCATGATAGTCTCCATGTCCATCCATTTGCAGGTAAATTTCATAATTTCGTCTTTTCTGACAGCTGCATAGTATTTCATAGTGTAGATGTACCATAGTGTCTTTATGGACAGTGTACCATAGCGTCCTCTGTTCTCTGGCATTTAGGTTGTTTCCAGATTCTAGCTATAGTGAGTAGCTTAGAGATGAATAAAGAAGTACAGATAGTGTTTCTGCTATGTGTTTTTCAGTCTCTCGGGTATATCCCCAGGAGTGCTATTGCTGGATTAAATGGGAGTTCAATATCTAGTTTTTTGGAGGAATGCCCATATTGTTTTCCAAAAGAGCTGGACCAGTCGGCACTCCCACCAACAGTGAATGAGAGTCCTTTTTTCCCGACATCCACACCAGCACCAGTTGTTCTTGCTGTTTTGGATGTGTGCCAGTCTCTGTGGTGTGAGATGGTACCTCATTTTTGTTTTGATTTGCATCTCCCTGATGATTAAAGATGAAGAGCACGTTTTCATATGCCTTTTGGCCATTCAAATTTCTTCTTTTTTGGAAGCTTCTGTTCATTTCTTCTCCCCATTTTTTGATGGGGTTGGCTGATTTTTTTTCTTGTGAAGTGCTACCAGTGCCTGATATATCCTGGATATTAACCCCTTGTCAGATGGGTATTGGGTGAATATCCTTTCCCACTCTGTGGATTGTCTTTGTATCTTGGTCACCGTTTCTTTTGAGGTGCAGAAGCTTTTCAATTTTATATAATCCCATTTGTTTATCTTTGCTTCCATTTGCTTGGTCAGTGGTGTGTCGTCTTTAAAGGTACTTTTCGCTTCGATGTTGTAGAGCGTTTCTCCTATGTTTTCTTCAATGTGCCTTATAGATTTATGTCTGATGTTGAGATCTATAATCCATTTTGATCTGACTTTTTGTGCATGGCGTTAGAAGGAGGTCTAAGTTCATTTTTTTCATGTATCTGCCCAGTTTTCCCAGATCCATTTGTTGAAGAGGCTTTCTTTGCTCCATTTAATATTTTTTGCACCTTTATCAAAGATTAGGTGGTTGTATATTTGAGAGTGTGTTATAGGATATTCAGTTCTATCCCATAGGTCTACGAGTCTGTCTCTATACCAATACCATACTGTCTTAATTACAACTGCTCTGTAGTAGAGCTTGAGGTTGGGGAAAATGATACCTCCCATCTTCTTTTTCCTAAGGATTTCTTTAGCTATTCGTGGGGGTTTATTATTCCATACAAATTTCAGGAGTGTTTGTTCAACTTCTTTGAAGAACATCATGGGTGTCTTTATAAGGACCACATTGAATATGTATAAAGCTCTAGGGAGTATTACCATTTTGATAATGTTAATCCTTCCAATCCATGAGCAGGAATAGTTACTTTTAACCCTTTCACGAACTCTGCTTAACTATGCAGAATGGCCAAAGTCTCCAATGTAGTTTTTCCTTCATCATGCTATCACTGTAATTCAGCAAGTAACTTGGTCATGCTTTTAGTTCACAGTAGAAACACATAATACAAGAGGTATTAGACTATGCATTCTTCACAGAAGAATCCCTTATATGAATATTTAAATGTATCAGAGTATCCCATTTCAGCTCATACTGTATCTCTTCAAATTGATCATATTCTGCTCCCCACCCTGTAACCCTCAGAATTTTTACTTTTTTTTCTATTCTTATATATTGCTTTTAGTGGTGTTGGTAGTGTTGCCGTTGGTGATGATCATTTATTTTAATTTAAGCTCCAATTAAAGTACAGTAGAGGACTTGACTTGTATTGAAGGTTTTTTGACATGTTTTTTGGTTTTGTGGCCATATCCAGTGGTACCCAAGGCTTAATCTTCACTCCAATCTTAAAGATCACTCCTAGTGGTGTTCTGAAGGCCTTATGTGGTACCAGGAATCAAACTCAGTTATGTGCCAGTCAAACACCTACCTGTTGCACCATTTAGTCCTGGAGGTATTTTATATAAGAAATGTGCCATTATTGAGAGCTAAGACTGGCAATGCAGGATGTGGGGGAAAAGAAGCCACTATAGAACATGGTTTAGAGATAGACACATTCAGTATGTGTGTACAGTAAGCAGTATTGTAAACATAAAGGAATATTGATATTGAAAACCACGCTACTGCAATATAGAAATTAAAAAGTAAGGAAATTGATTCATTTTTCTTATTTTTTAAATTTGTTTGTGGACCATACACAGAATTATTCAAAAGATACTCAAAACTCTGCTGAGGGATCATCCCCAGCAATGCTTGGAGGAGAGTGTGTGTAGGGACACACCTGATCCCCTATGTACAAAGCATGCACTCCATTAAGATATCTCTATCTCTCTCCCCTGTTATTACCCTTTACTAAAAAATAATAACCAGGATACATTTGCCTATTCTTAGGAATATTATTTTATTGTGTTTTAACCTTTAGAGAAAGAAAGTAGGTTTAATAAAGGGTAAAGGAGTTGAGAAAGACAAAAACAAAGTTGTTTTATCTCTATTTTTCAGAGCTATAAATATTTTCCAAATTTTTTTTCATTGTGTATCAGGAATATTTATTGGTGATATGCACTATTATAAAGCAGTTTAACACGAGATCATTCCTAGTGGTGTTCTACAGACCTTATGTGATATAATATAAATGCACGAGATGACAGGCAACTACAAGAGTATCCCACCCGTGCGGCAGAGCCTGGCAAGCTACCCTTTGTCGTATTTGATATGCCAAATACAGTAACAATAAAAACCTCATTCCCACAATCTGATGGAATGGTTTGAGGCTTTTTATGTTCCTAGAGTGAGCAGATGCCCTTGGGCTACACTAGCAAGGGACAGGATGTATGGAGATGTTACTGGTGCCTGTTCGAGCAAATCAATGAAGAATAGTAAGACAAGTGACAAGTGATACACTATTGTCTCATATGTTAGTGCTCTGAAGAATCCATAGAGCAACAACAGTGCACAAATTCACTATCACATATTAACAATTCTCTTAAATCCAAGAAGACAAAAAAGTTTGTAAAATTCGGGCAAGTAAATTTTATAGTAAGGTGGATTTAAATACTTCTCTACCATACTGCCTTTAGCACAAATGATATTTTTTTAGATAAGGAAGCATGTCTATCATTTACCAAGTGTATACACTTTGTTCCCACCACACAGAGTCGACTGTGAGATTTCAAACATACATTCACTTCAGTACTATGACAGCTCATGTTGAAAAATGATTGCCCCTGCTATACACTGAACTCTCAGCACAGAAGCATTTAGCTACATCATCCTACAAGCACAGTAATAGTTACATATTCTCAAATGCTAGATGTATTTTTTTAGTATTTAAAGTAATAGTTACCCTGCTTAACTTCTATTAACTTTTGCTTTTACATGGCACTTGAATTAGCTTCTGACAGAAAAAGCTCCATATACATAGAAGAGTGTATCAAACTGATATGTTGATGTAGGTACAATAAGAAGAGATTTTTTATTATGTTTTCTATTTGATTGCTTATGTGTGACAGCACATATAAGCTGAGTTTCAACAAGTGAGTTGTGATTCACAGCCTAGCAAATAACACATTCTCTTCACAAAATAAAAGAATGTATAGGCAACCACACAAGCTTTAAAGTTATTCTTTATGAACAACAGAATCACATTTTACCATTTCCAACAGAACCTTGAAAATTCCCAGCATAGCAAGAGAGAGCAGAGGAATCATAGGAAGTTTAATATTCTAACCCAACTCACTAAAATGACCACTGCAAACCCCTAGAAATGATAGAACAGAGTTCTGTAGATCTAACAGGATTTGTCTATTTAAAATGGAGGATAATTGTTTTAAGTCTAGAGCAGAGTGGGATGAATTGCTATTCATGGATTATAAATTGTTCTACTTTAGATCCTCTGTTAGCACAAAACGTTCATAAAAATCAATGCAAGGAACTATGGGGGAAGAACACAAAAAATTTCGCTTCCCCATATGAATAAAGGTCTCTTTCAATTAGATTAATTAAAAAGTGTCACTAATCTACAGTAATCTGCATCTTTAATGAGTCTAAACATATTAAAATGAAAGCTTTTGGAATAATATTGAAAGTTAGAAAAATATATATAATTTGTATATAGTTATATATAAATTGCATATGGTATATAATATAAATAATTATATATGTAAATATGTAAAATATCCCTGTCTCTACATTTGCAATTATATTAATAAAATACTTTATTACTGAGTCACCATGTATTTCCTTTATTATTCAGAATATTATTGTAGGATTTACCTAAAATATTAGACATAACTTAAAGCTAAGAATAGTTGCCTTGAGAATTGAACCTTATATATCTGATGACAATACATATATATTAAACTATGACATTATTTTTAACTTAGAATTAAAATCTACTGAGTAGTTTACCATTACAGATTTGTGGTAATATAAAAGGAATATTTCATAGTGGAATGATTGCAAACCCTAGAGTTCAGTGGTTTAGTTCACTTCCCCGCCATATCTTTCCTCCAACATTACCATGTATTTCAGAATGATAGAAAGCACAAGTGAATGACCTGCTTGCTAATAATGTCTTTAGAACAAAATTTCCCATTAGTTGTGAATTATATCAATGTTTAATGTTTTCCAATATATTTTCTCATGAGTAGGATATAATCTCAGGAATAATGGTAATGAACTAAGGTTAAAACACCTACGCTATGTAATGACTTGTTTAGTAACACATTTACTTTTATATTAACATTGGCAACATTTCATACTGACTATTATGGATTAAAATTGCATTTCATTTGTCGTGTTAAAATGTCAAATTTTAAAACCTAACAAAACATGATCTGCTTTTTTTTCATTATATAGAAGAATAGTCAAGTCCTAAAGGTAATTTGAAAGACTTAGTTAACCAGCTCCTTCTGCTTGTATTCAATCCCTCAATGTAACATATGCATAATTTTATCATCATTGTGTGCCATCTGGAGTATGCTGATTGAACTGCAGTTGGAAAATGAGGGTTAAGAGATAATTTGGTTGCATACATTTAGAACTGAAATGTCTCTCATGGAACAGAAGAGAGTTATTTAAAAACAGATCTATGAGTCACAGATGAAAATATATTCTAAAAAAGTCAAAAAACTAAGCAATATTTTTTATTTCAAGTTTTTTTTTAATTGTAATAATAATGATATTCTGAAAGACTTCAGGAAAACTGCATTTATAATGTTTACAGCAAAATTATAAATAATGTTTCACTGTGTTGCTTATTTTCTTTAATTTAGCTGAGAAAATTTAATGATTATCAATAAACAGTACCAGCTAAGACACTGGTGTGTAACTAATGCTTTGTAGCTATAATAACACTTAACACAAGATAAGGCTGAAAGTCAGCAGGAATTCTTCAAACTTCATCATCCTAGCTAGAGCAGTTTATCTGAAAGCACATATGAGCCATACTGAAGACTGACAATAGTTTTAGTGCAGAATTTTTAGTTCCAGTTGCCACAGTATGATATCAAGTGAACGCTTTACAGAAACAATTTTATGTAAAATTGACTCTTGCATGCCTGTAAGAAATTTAATTATAGAATTACTCTTCCAACATAGTTCACATGTTGGCCTTTTGAATGTTTTCTAGTGTTTTAAGTTTTTATTTCACATTTCTTTTTTTCCACACAATTCCTAACATGACAAATTTACTCAGTCACCATATATTGAGCAATATAGTAAAAAACCATTTGTTAAAAGTACAGCCATCAAGAAGGAAATTATGGCTTTGGATTTATGATAAAAGTAATTTTCAGAAGATTATGAGATTAGGACTATGGATTACTATTTAATGGTAAGAGAAAAGGAAGGATTTCTGTTTTCAGCAACATGATCCAAGAGGAGGGTCCTCAAGCTAAGTAAAATAGTTAGAAAGAGAAAAAACAAATATTAGTTCTCATTCATATGTGCAATACAGAAAAGACAAGAAAAAGAATGGGAAAGATTTATATATACCGGATATAAATTATCTCTTGGATTCAACCAAAGAAGGAGGAGGTTAGAGGATATAATTATTGAAGAAATCTAGTGGATTATCATGGAGAGTTATCGATATGTAGGTGGAAGATAGAGTGTCAGAATATGTTTTTTAGAAAATATATAAAATTGTATCCCCAAACATATTGACCTTGTAAAGCAATAGTATCAATATTTAAAAATTCAAGGACCTGAGCGATAGCCCAGCGGATAGGGTGTTTGCCTTGCATGGCGGCCCATGCCAGCCCGAAGTTCTATCCCGCCATCACATATGGTTCCCTCGAGCAACTGCCAGGAATAATTCCTGAGTGCAGAGCCAGGAGAAACCCCGAGCATAGCCAGATGTGACCCAAAAAAGCAAAAAAAAATTCAAAATAAATAATCATTAGTCTTCTTACATAGCCCACAAACTATGTTTTTTTTTTTTTGTGTGTGGACCAACCCACTGGTGTTCAGGCCTTATTTCTGACTCTGTGCTCACAAGTCAATCCTGATGGAGTTCAGGGGACCATATGTGGTGCTACAAATTAAACCTAGGAGGCCACGTGCAAGAAAAGAATCTTACCCCCCCATACTATTTCCTATCCTACAATGCAATTTTTCCTATTTCTGGAAGAAGACTATGTTCATATAACCTTACCAATTTTTTTTTTTTTTTTAGGTCTGCTTTGGGTCCACATGTAGAGATGCTTGGCTTAGCAAGGCAAGTGCTATGCAAAGTACAATAAGTATTGCTTACATGCTATGGCTCTATCCCTCCCTAATTCATGTGAAAAAGTTGCAAAATTTACAAGCAACCAGTTCTCAAAAAACTTACTACCTCCCCACTCAATGGAATAATAGGCTTTGAGCTTAAGTCTTCAAAACAAGAATTCCTAACTCTCTTTATTCCCTCCTCTGGATAGTTTTGTGGCATATTTTGATACTGTTAGGCTTCATTTGCTCAGACAACTGAGTTCATCTGAAAACATTTACTTAAATATTGGGACTGTGAGGGATGGAAGAGTGTGCTCATGTTTTATTATATCACAGTAGTCCTAGGCACTAAGTTAGGCAGTTCACAACAGATTTTCCCCTTTATTTATCCAGGAGTGTGGAGCAGGACATGCATATAATCTATGACTGTCCTGACACAGAACATGACATTCTAATTCAGTCAGTGGGGACTCACAGTAAACCTGAAATCACATTGAATACCTCCCTGGTATGACAGTTGATTACATCTCTTAACCTTTCTGCAGCTGTGGTACCATCTGGAACATTTAGTGCTTATGTTTCTTACACAATGAGTAGGTAACAGCGTATAGTCCCTAATAAAGAATCAATCTTTCTGCCGTAGGACTATATGCACAATTCTAAGGAAAAAATAAAACACTTGAATCACCTTTATTTCAGAAATATAAATATTAAAAAGCTAAACAGATTATCAATAGCTAATATTTTATAGAATTATTAGTGTTAGATTCTTAAAGTTTAGGTTATCTAGCCACACTTAGAAAAATTTGTCGGACGAAAATGGAATAGTGTGCTAACATTGTGAGGGTACTAATGCCAACCTAGAACTGAGCATAAATAGAGGCAAAAGGATACACATGACAACCCTTTAATGTATGTTTTGTAATCCATAGTCTGGAGAGGAAAAAAGAGAAAGATAGAGAAATGGAAAGAAATAAAGAACCTGCCATGAGGAGGGCTGGGGGAGGGGGAACCGGGACGTTGGTGGTGGGAGTGGGCACTGGTGGCGGATGGGTGCTGCTACACTGTACGACCAAAACCCAAATATGAACTTTTTAATTGTATATCTTTGTAATTGTAAAATAAAAAATTAATTAAAAAAAACACACAAAAAAAAAAATAAAAATAAAGCAAAAAGACATCCTGCTGAATGGGAAAAAAAAAATTTGTCGAGAAAAGAGATGCTCCCTGTCTCAGACGAGGCTAACTACACTGGAGGACCCCAGAAGGGTACTGGTTTGGGTCTAGCCCATCCCAGAAGAGTTCCAGCAGCCAAAATCTCCACTTTCTAAAATCACCACCATGTTCAAAGCCAAACTCCATTGTTTGGACAAGCTCCATGCAGAAATTGATTCGCTGAAAAACTCAGTATGCAATATTTGCAACTGAAATCTCCAGACTTTCATGAAGTTGCAATAGGCTCCCTCCCACCTCTTCCTGTTCTTCTGGAAGGCCAGGCAATCACGCCCAGGCAATCACCAAACTCACCACCCAGTTATAAACTGAACTCCAACTTTATGACCCAGTTGCATATGACTTCTCAAACACTAGTATACTAATATATTGAGTAGCACACAATAGTAAACGGATATAAAGTATAAGGCAGCCAATAACAAAATATGTACTCACAATGCCTATGATTCAACAACTTATCAGTAGTTTCTTATGCAAGGGCTTAATGTTTCAAGGCTCGATGATGAGATTGAACAATATTCACTAACTCTTCTAAGGAAACATTTCTTGATCATTTTTAACAAATTAGCTATATCAATCAGTATAAAATAAAGTATTGAAGAACTGCTAAAGGTGCAGACTTAAGTGGCCATTGGGAAACTTAGAAATAATGGTGGTGGGAGTGGTGTGGAATATTGAATATCTGTAAGAAATTAACAGGCATAACTTTGCTAAAAATGAGTAGAAACCCACTAATTTGAAAAATAAAAATCTACAATAGAGATGGTACAATTTTCATGTAACAGCTCAGTAAAATGTCATAACTTTAGTAACAGCATTAGGAGTTATATGTTGTAATATGCCATATAATGTCAATTAATTAGTGCCTGCTAAGGGAGCAGCTATGGGTGGTGGGGAAACTAGGGGTTTTCATGGCAGTAAGGGCACTTTGGTAGTGAGGTTGGTGCTGGAATATTAAATACATGAAAAACTTTGTAAATCACAGTGTTTAATGTTTTAAAAACTTCTCTATTAATAGCTAAAGAAGAAAGAAAGTCATAAGGAACTCTTACATGCTGGACTCTCTATATATGGAATATTTTACCGAATGTGTAGTGAGCACTGTTATTCAATAAACAAAAAATTCAGACTGAAATGTTAGCTTGATAAAGACTATAAAATCATTTAGGATGTGATGGCAATCTGGCTGCGACATCTGTCACCCCATTGATCACCAGGGTTGATTCGGGCTGATCTAGCTGGCTAGGCGGGTGTCCCCTCCTCCCTCACCGCTCCATGTGCATCCCTCCCAAAGCTGCGTGCTCGGTTGAAGAAGACGGCCTTCCCCGAATGGAGACAGACCGGTCTTTGGTCGAGGGTATAGGAGTAGCTGTGCTCCCCTGCTAGAACCTCCAAACAAGCTCTCAAAATCATTTTTTAAGCCCAATTTTAATCACAATGACATTGTTCTTTATAGGCTATAATAAAATTTGATCTAGTTTAATAGACATGCATCCTTTTTGTCAATTGAACTTTAATATAATGCATATTGGATATGCTAAAAACCAGTATCAATTATAGGCCTCATTCCCATGACCTGAAGGAATGGTTTGAGACTCTTCATGTTCCTAGAGTGAACAGATGCCCCTGGGCTACACTAGCATGTGACAGGATGTATGGAGATGTTAGTGGTGCCCGCTTGAGCAACAACAGGGAAGACAAGTGACAAGTGACAAGTGAGGAACCTCTGTTAGTTAACTGGAATAGCAGGTGTCTCAATGCCACAGAAAGAATTGCACTAAATGAATCAAAAGTTTAGAACATGTTTCCTCATAGTGGGCAAGAGCATACATTGTTGGTATCACTCCTGGGAATTGTATGACATGGGGTAGTATTTCTGCCCTCTAGTTTCTGCATGCTGTTTGCTCTAATTTTCAGTCAAAATTTTTCAATCTGTATCTCCAGATTTCCCTTAAGCAACCTTTATTTTGTACTCCATGCTACCGCTACTGGAGATTATTGATTTAGAACATGGTGTATGAATGGGCAGTTCTTGTGAAGAATATTAAGATTTCAAACTACTGAGTAACAAGAACTGGCCTAATATTTTCTGCAGGCATAAATTTTATAGGTCCTTTAACAATGAGATTTTAGGAAGATTGCAAGATGAATAAATGGGTGATTGAAAAATGATGGAACAAAATACAAAAAAAAACACTCTCAAGAAATAACCCTAGTGAAAGAAAATGTGATCTAAAAATAAATAGTAAAGGTAAGCTTCATTTTCCTCTTTGTAAATGTCTTGCACTAATTCCCAGAAAGGACAAAGTCAGAAAAGATATTTAAGAAAGTTGTACCAAAAGTACTTCTGCCATCACTGCACTGAAACATTTTACATTTTTGTTTTTTTTATCCAGATTGCCATTATCTAGCCACTTATGTTCTGATATGTCACTACTAATTCCCAATGCAGAAGAAATTCACAATTTTTTTCTGAAATAAAAAGGGTTATAACTTTAGCTTCTCTTAGAATAGTTCTTTCATCATAAATTTCTATGCACCTTATTCAATGAAAGAATGATTTATGGCAGGGGGTAAACTCACACACCCCATGTCTGGTCAGTGTCAAAATTTAGTGAATGGCAGTTTGTGCTGTATTGACCTGCACTTAACCAGTGAGGTTATTATAAATGATTGCTGGGAAGACATTTGTATAGTGACTTCCATTTCCTCTCTAAATTTACTCAGATAAAATTTTAATAGGAATGCATCAAGGATAGATTGCAAAAAAATAGTACAAAACGTTTGCATTGCACATGAGTGAGAATGGTGCGGTAAATCATACACTAAGTGTTGACCTCATAGTAACACAGATTATGAAACCAAAGGAAAAAGCAAATTTAGGACAATTACATCGACATTTACAGTGCAGAAAAACAGGCACCTTGTAAGTACTATAAATATTGACAACGTTTACTATATGAACAGACACAAGTGACTTTACCACTATTTTAGGGGTTCTACATCACACTAATTAATTAAAAATTCAAATATAAAAAATTGACAACTAGGAAGTTTACCAACTAGGGTCTTCCTACAAGGATGTGGGATCTTTTTGAGACTACAGAAACTTTATGGGTTCTCAAATTTCTACTCTATCCCCAAGATATTAGAATAAACTGGACATTTATTCTAATTGAAATAGCCTGTTACTGAGCACCACTGAGGGCACTAAACACCAATGGCAAAGACGGCTCTTGTGGGGGATGGAGCAGAAGTAAAGCAGATAATGTGGGTGACTTATATGCAACAGACGAAGGTTCAATGCCCAGGCACCCCATATGGTCCTTGGAGACGACTAGAAATGTTTCCTGGGTGTTGAAAGCATAGTAGGCTTTGGTATCAAAAAACAAGAGAACAAAATTTAAAAATAAAAACATATCACTCATATCACTTGTCTCCCTGTTGTTCATCTAGTGGGCTCCAGTAACATCTCTATTCATTGCGAATAAGTTCCTCTATTGTTACTGTTTTTTGGCATATCAACTTCACCATGGGTAGCTTGCCAGGCTCTGCCATGACTCTGGGTTCATCTCAGGAGGTCCAGTCTTTATTGACTCATTTATTTACTCTATCTACTTTATCTACTTATTTATTACTTATAAATAAATAAGTGCATGAATGAATAAATTAATAAATGAGTATAAAAATGAGTATATGAATAAATAAATGCAATTAAAGTGAGAGTCATAGAGAGTATTATAGGTGAGGTGTGTTCCCTGAATAGAGCCAGGAGTGAACCCTGAGCACCACTGGATGTGGCCCAAAATCTAAAATAAATAAATATATAAATAAGCTATGCATGAATCATCATGACTACTGAAATAAAATATGTAAAAAAGATAAGTAAAAAATAAAAACAAAAACCACAAATATTACACTTATTTCAGAGCAGTATCCAGCTATTTTCTCTAGCAATATTTAGTGATAGAAATAAAATATGTAAAAAAGATAAGTAAAAAATAAAAACAAAAACCACAAATATTACACTGATTTCAGAGCAGTATCCATCTATTTTCTCTAGCAATATTTAGTGATAGATAGTTGCTGAAGCCTGACCAGCTTGAACAGGATCAAATCATGCAATGCTACCAGAACTGAGTCATGCTCTTCTAAACAAAAAGAACATAAAAAGATTCTGTTGATGCTCTAGGGAATACAGTGTAGCCTAGAAGTGACTGTCCATATGCCTATTGAATACTCATTACTAGTAGACTTGTTCTGTCTCCCAAACTGATGGTAGAAGTGTGTATAAACTCTGTATTCACACCAGTTTTTTTTCTTGTCAAGCATATTCCTGAGTTTCTTAGTCATTTGTCATCTTTATTCATAGCAATATGTCCATTTGTGGCAATTCATTGCTTTTCAGCATGAAAAGAGAGCACCACTGCTTAAATATGGGAAAGTTCCGTTTTCAACAGTTGAAGTAAACAATGTTATTTTTAAAGCCATCAGTGAAGAAAAGATTTGCAAATCCTCACTTTCCTACTGCTCTACAAAATGCATTACCTTAAATATGATGAATTCTAAAGATTACAGAAACCATCACACTTTATTAGCATATACAAAGGAAAAAGAATCATCCTTTTAAAAAATCATGTTCAGAAGCTGCCACAAATCACCAAAGAATAATAGTCACTTAAGAAATAGTGTCGCGGTGTTTGGTCAAAGCAAGGCAAACAAATAGTCCAACAATATCAAAGACAGAGCACCTAGTAGAGGGTGGGTGGTTGCTCTGTCTTTATTCTTGTTGTTTTGGGGCTGGCTGGTATAAGACAGAATCAGGATCATATGGCCCTATTCCCTTCTTGTTTAAAAAGAAGATTCAATGGGAAAGATTATTCACCCAATACCCATCTGATAAGGGGTTAATATCCGGATATTTCAACTCTGGTAGAACTTTACAAAGAAGAAAACAGCCAACCCCATCAAAAATGGGGAGAAGAAATAAACAGAAACTTTGACAAGGAAGAAATTAGAATGGCCAAAGGAATATTAAAAATGTTCATCATCACTAATCATCAGAGAGATGCAAATCAAAACAACAATGAGATATCACCTCACACCACAGAGCCTGGCACATATCCAAAAGGGTAAGAACAACAAGTGCTGTCATGGATACAGGGAAAGGGGACTCTCATCCATCATTGGTGGGAATGTTGACTGGTGCAGCCTTTCTGGAAAACATATGGACATTCATTCCTCCAAGACTAGAAATTGAGCTCCCATTTGACCCAGCCATACCACTCCTGGGGATATACCCTGGGAAGCCAAAAATACACAACGGAAACACCATCTGCACTTTTATTTTCATAGCAGCACTGTTCACCATAGCCAGAATCTGGAAACAACCAGTGTGCCTGAGAACTAATCACTGTATAAAGAAACTGTGGTATAGTTACACAATGGAATACTATGCAGCTGTTAGGAAAAATGAAGTTTTGAAATTTGCCTATAAATGAATGGCCATGGAGAGGATCATGTTGAGTGAAATTAGTCAGAAGGAAAAATATGGATATAGAATTATTGCATTTATTTATATGACATATATATCAAACATGTATATATATACATATATAAAATATACATATACATATATACATGTATATATATACATATATATAAAATATACATATACATATATATATATACATATATATAAAATCCAAGGTCAGGCTAAACGTGGATCAGGAGGCCTTCAGGAGGCCTTGTCAAAAGTGGAAATTACCACAAATGTGTGGGAATCAGAGGTTAGGTAAGGCAGAGAAGAGAACAATGTGCTAATAATTGTCGAGAGTGCTAATACCAACCTAGAACTGAGCATTAAATACAGGAAAAAGATACACATGATAACCTCTAGGTGTATGTATTACAATCACAGTATGTAAGAGAAGGAAGAGAAGGAAGAGAGAAAGAGAGAGAGAGGTAGAAAGGGAGAAAAGTGATAAAGAACCTGCTATAGAGGCAGACTATGGGAGGGTGAGGGACATTGGTGTTAGGAAGTGGGCACTGGTGGAGGGATGGATGCTGGAACACTGTGTGACCAAAACCCACAAACATGAAAAACTTTGTAATTGTATAACCAAGGAGGTATAATAAGATATTAATTAATATAAAATTAATATGCTGCCCCTCACATATATGGGGCAGAGCTGGTACCGGCTCTCCCTGTGCCCAGCTGATCACCAGGCACCCGAGAGGGATGGTGGATTCCAGCCCTGGCCCGCCACCACAGCAGAGCCTCACCACAGCAGAGCCTCACAAGAAGCCAGAGGAAACCCCACACCATGAGGGACACCATTTTCCACATCTGGATTCCCTCTCATCAGAACTCCACCCAGTAGAAAAGCTGATCATAGCCCAGCTCATGCAGACGAGATCAGAGGTGACTACAAGAGACAGAGGTGACTACAAGAGTATCCCACCCTCACGGCAGAGCCTGGCAAGCTACCCGTGTCGTACTTGATATGCCAAATACCAGTAACAATTATAGACCTCATTCCCATGACCTGATGGAATGGTTTGAGGCTCTTTACATTTCTGGAGCAAGCAGATGCCCTTGGGCTCTACTAGCATTTGACAGGACATATGGAGATTCTATTGGTTCCCACTCGAGAAAATTGATGATGAATGGGAAGACAAGTGATACAAGTGACACAATTTAAAAATATTTCATAAAAAAGGAAGATTCAATCATAGGTCAAGTTTGGTGGGGATCTAGACTGGAAATCATTTATACTGTCATTTCAATATACATGAGACAGACATGGGGCAGAGCTGCTACTGGCTCTCACTGAACTCAGCTGCTCATGAGGTGCTCGGGAGGGATGGCAGGTTCTTGCCCTGGCCTGCTACCCCAGCAGAGCCTCACAACAAGTTAGACGATCCCCCACTCCATGAGGACCTCCATTTTCCATATCCAGACTTCTCTCTCGTCAGAACTTCAGCCAGCAGACCAGCCTATCACAGCCCGGCTCATCGAGATCCACCCTGCTGCAGTCTTTTTAATCCGTCCAGGTATGCTGATCCATACCTGATCCGCCACCCCAGCAGAGCCTCACAACAAGCCAGATGACCCCCCTCTCCATGAGGACCTCCATTTTCCACATTTGGACTTCCCCCTGCGTCAGAACTCCACCCAGCAGACCAGCCTATCACAGCCCGGCTAACCGCGGCGCCGCAAGCGGCCCGTAGTTCATCAATAAATGCTGGATTTTGAGGTGACTACAAGAGTATGCTAACCACACGGCAGAGCCTGGCAAGCTACCCGTGTCATATTTGATATGCCAGATACCAGTAACAATTGTAGACCTCCATTCCCATGATCTGATGAAATGGTTTGAGGCTCTTTATGTTCCTGGAGCAAGCAGGTGTCCTTGGACTCTACTTGCATGAGACAGGTCATATGGAGATGTTACTGGTGCCCACTTGAGCAAACTGGTGATGAACGAGAAGACAGTGATACAGTGATTCAATATAAAGCTTACAGAAAGGAAAATAAAATTTGTTTCTTAGAGAAATACTGTGCTCTTTGTTTTATTTGGGGGAGAAAACATGAATAAATGCAAAATAAAATAGTGGAAGCTAAAGAATATGAAAGAAGGCTGAACGGTAATTGATAGGTGTCTATGATATACAGATGGCCTAGACACTGAATAGATGCCAGACAATTAAGTATCTACTCTTTCTAAGTGTGTTAGAATGCCTGCACAATGATTTACTTTACATTTCCGAATCAAATGCCTTCTTTCTTGAAAGCAAGTTGTAGAAGAAAAGGTAGTAACCAATGAAAAAAAATGGACAAGCATTCTGCTGTTTATTTCTTTATCTTGTAAAAATAAAAAATTACATACATATTGATAAATTTTAGAATGAAACTTTTGTTCATTTGCATTAGTCAATTTCCCCCTTTCTTTCCATTGTCCTTGTCTTAAAGGCTCACAATCAACTATTTCTGACCTAATGGACATTCAAAAATTTTAACAATATCCAGCTACACCAAAAACCTAAGAAATTTTATTACAAAGGGATAAATAGAAAATGCATCTGACTGTGGTTAATACAAATTCATTCGCATCAGAGATATGCATACTTGGTACTATGTATGTATATATATATATATATGTGTGTGTGTGTGTGTGTGTGTGTGTGTGTGTGTGTGTGACATATATACTCTTACTCAGACAGGGCTGTCATCAAACAATACACAATTGGGTGTGACTTTGTACCTATAGAAATTGTTTTACAAAGACTAACAAGTCGAAGTCCTATTTTGCTCAATTTAGAACCATCCAGTCATTCTTTTTTAACTCACTGATAAGATCTGAAACTGTGTTCCTCACAAAGTCATATGTTGACATCCTAATGATGGCATTAGGAAAAAGGGTCTTCAGAAGCAGAACTTTACATAGTGTATCAATTCTCTTTTGAAAGAGAACATTAAGACTGATTCTTTGCCAATCCCAAATTGTAATACCGGAGCGTGTGCAATGTATAGCTAGTATGACATTTGCCTTGCATACAGCTTACCGGAGTTTAATTCTAAGCATCCTTTTTGATTTCCTGAGACCCCAAGAGGTAATCCCTGAGCTCATAGTCAGGAATAAGGCCTGAGCATTGCTTGCTATGGCCCCCAAACAAGCAAAAACCAAGCATTAGTGATATACAAAAAAAATTCTATCATTAATATATCTGACAAACATACAGTGAATAATTAGAGCCATTAATTTCTTTTTTATGTTACCTGCTACTCTAAATTGAATCAAATATAATAAACCCTGGATTTAATAGATTTTTATTATTAGAACCAAAAGTATACACATATGTGTGTAATTTACTTGCATAAATATATTTATTGATGAAGAATACAACTGACTGGTTCAGCACCTCCATGATTGTGCAAAGAATGCCAAGAGAAAGACACAAAAGGATGCCTGTCATCAAAAACTTTTTGAACTCATTGGCCAATATGGCAAGGTGTGAGCCTCAGGCAACCAAACGCTAATGTCCAATATGGCAAAGCAGTGCAGTGAAGCCATAAAGGAAGACCTCAAAAGAGAAGAGCAGAAATACTGACCAATGCAGAGAAGCCAGGAAAAGCATTGGCAAAGCCCCCTGTCCTTCGCCAACTATAAGACCAAGATGACTGCCCTTTGATGTCCAGATAGATCTCTCAAACCTTCCAGAAAAGCAATGGAGACGATTATCCATGACTTCTGCTTGGATCTCTTTGATAGCCACATCCACCTGCCAAGATACCAAATACCGCAGGATGGATATGTTGTTCCCAATGCTCTCCCTTCTGAAATTCGAAATGCCATTTCATTGGTAAAGAAAAGAACAGCACCCAACCCAGACAAAGTCAGACCTGAACACCTGAACAATATGCCTTGAGTACTCATCAGCATACTCATCTAGCTCGGCTCTTCACATGCTACCTGTCAGAATGCAGGGTGCCCTCCCAAGGGAAAACTAGGACAGTTCTACTGTTCAAGAAGGGAGACATCCATAACATTGGCAACTATTGCCCTATCTGCCTGTTGTCCTTCATCTACAAGATGTTCACTGAGTCATCCTGAACAGGATTGGAAGAACATTAGATGAAGGGCAACCATGCGGAAAAGCTGGCTTCTGAAAAGGATTCAGCACAATCGACAATATCCACATAGTAACCATGCTCATTAAGGTTTGTAGAGAGTTCAAGACGCTGCTCTGTCTAACGATAATTGATTTAAAGAAAGCCATTGACTCTGCTGAGACCAAAATGGTCATCAAAGCCCTAGCCAAACAGGGCGTTCACACCCAATACATCAAGATCTATGTGAGCTGTGCTGTTGAATGACAGGATTAGCTAATTGGGGAGCTTTGCTGTTTTATCAACTCACAGATTAATCTACTTACATGTTCTTAAACCAAGGCTCATTCTAATAAGATCTCTCTTCTATGAAAAACTGATAGAAGATGTGGCAGTTACAAAAGTCACATTGACTCTGAATAACTTCTGACTTATTATACATCTACTAATACTTCTATGTTATCTAGATTGGGCAGAGCTCCTATTTATACCCACTGCCTCTCAGCATGGGACAGTTAGAATTTACCAGGAGACTGACACCTGGTTATGTTGAGACTACCCTTTAAGATTATAGGAAAGATCATACTAGTTTGCCCTCAAGCAGGTGAGCGTGACACTTCAGTGTACGGAGAACAAGATACGCAGAATACCCTGGTGCAGATAATGAAGAAGGACATTGTGGGTACCATCTAGATTACATGAAGCACATGAAATTAAGATGTATTATTTTATGCCAGCCCTCTCTAGTGTTTTACATAAGAGATAGTCACAGAGGAAGAGATTAGTCCTTGACATATTCCTTTGTTTATATTTGTAATAGAGTGTGGCACCACCCTTCTATCTAGAAGTTGTTTAGGATTCTTTGTTGACAGGACCCTCCCTGTCAACCGATAGGATTACTTTGGTGTATATAAGGGGACTGACTTTGGCACTAGCAACTTTTACTTCCCTTTCTTTTGGGTATGACTCCTCTCTGGTGAGATCCTCTCTGTTGGTGGGAGATTTGGGCTCTCGTGTATGGCCTAAGTTCTGACTAGAGCTACAGTTCTTTCATTATATTGGATTGTGGTGGTAGAGCTTTTGTACTTAGAAGCCTTTGTATGAACTGCACTGGATTTGTGAGCTTTCATCCGTCTCCCCGGCGGCCTCGGAGGTAGAAGAGAACTTCTGTCCTGATACTGTTGGGGACGCTAGCAGATCCCTGACACTGTATTATGGATTCAGCACCAGGATCTCAGCATTCTACAAAGAAGTGATCACTGATGTCAAAAGTGGGGTTTGCAGGGTGATACCAACTCACCAAAACTCTTCAGTGCCACCCTCGAGAACATCATGCAACAATTAAAATGGGAAGGAATGGGAGTGAAGATAGGTGGTCGGCAACTACACTATCTCCGCTTCACTGATGACATTGTTCTAATAACACCAAACATTAGCCACTGTATCACTGTATCACTGTCTTCCCATTTATCTTCGATTTGCTCGAGCGGGCACCAGTAACATCTCCATATGACACAAATGCTGGCTGACTTCTACTGAGCATGTGAAAAGATAGGTCTACCTCAAAACAACAATGTTCATGAAAAATGAACTAGTTGCAAAAGCCTCATTCACTCTCAACAGAACAAAAGTCTCTGAATGTAGCAGATTTGTGTACCTAGGTCAAGAACTCAACATGAGGAATGACCTAAAACCTTAGCTGCGCAGAAGGAAGAGAGCAGCATGGAATGCCTTCAAAAGCATCGAACAAATAGCTAAAAAAGACAAAAGAACCTCCAGCTCCGGGCACATCTCTTCAACTCCACAGTTCTCCTGCATTAACATATGCCTCAGAGACCTGGGCCCCAAGAAAGCAGGATGAGAATGCTATTTGGATCTCCCAAAGTGAATTGAAAGAGCTATGCTTGGAATATCATGCCTCACTCAAGTGAAAGAAGGAATCCAGAGCTCCGACCTCCATCGCTGTTCTAGAGTCAGGGACGCTGTCTCATTTGCCAAGCCATTGAAAATCAGATGGGCTAGACATGTAATGTGATTTGGAGATGATTGCTGGACTAGAGCCTTTACTAACTGGATCCCACGGAATGCGAAAAGATCACGTGACCGCCTACCTACAAGAGGTCAAACATCTTCGTCAAGACCCTGAACAAACAGTTTTAGGCTCTTTGTATTCCTGAAGCAAGTAGATGCCATTGGACTACACTGGCACATGATAGGTTCAAGTGGAAACGTTACTGGCTCCCACTCCAACAAATCGTTGAATAATGAGATGTCAAGTGATCAACTGAAAAACCGAAATATTTATATTGAAGTTCATTGTAATGATACAATAAAATGAATTACAAATAATTTAATAAAAAACTTCTTGTGGTCAAGTCTGGTATATTTTACAGTGATTTAATATTTTAAATTAAAAGTTAACATTTTCACAATTTGTTAAATAACTTATACAAATTATGAAGAGATAATACAAGATTTTAGTTGCTTGCCTGGCACGTAGCGGACCTCTGGTTGACTTGGCTTCAATCCCTTGCACTGCATATGTTCCCTCAAGTACCACCAGAAGTAATCCATGAACACAGAATCAGGAATAATCCCTGAACACAGTCACACTCTTTCTCCAAATCAAAATAACAATAACAGTAATAACATAAAATACAACTGTTGATTATTCTTGCCTTATTGCTTTGTCTGTCTTTGGGAAAATTATCTTCTATTTATTTTTTCAACTAGAGAATGAATTTCTTTATGAAGACATTTTGTTATGAAGAGTGTATTATTTATTTTATTATTTATTTTTCACAAATTGAATTGCTGTCATTGCTTAAATGATCACAGACATACCTATTACACTAAATTTAAGCATTAATTTTACAGTTTCACAAATTTAAAACTTCTGTCATTAAATCTTCCTCACACTATCCTAAATTTGATTAAATCACTTTACTACTGATATGATTTTGGGGGATTTAGTTGTTTTTGAAGATACCAACATTAAGATAATTAGAAACCATCTTCTAATTAAGGGTAGAACATTGAGTGTTTAATTAATAACTTCATCTACATATTATGTTATTAAGGCATTGAGGCAAGTGCATTAATGTTCGAATGAAATTACTTTAAGGGAGTTTCTTTCCTTCAGTCTTATTTGTTTTTTTTTTTTTTTTTTTTGGGTCACACCCAGTGATGCTCAGGGTTACTCCTGGCTCTGAGATCAGGAATCACTCCTGGCACTGTGTGGGGACCATATGGGATGCTGAGGATCAAACCCGAGTCAGCTGCATGCACGGCAAACACCCTACCTGCTGGACTATCGCTCCGGCCCTCAGTCTTATTTTTTTTATGAATAAAACTTTACTTATTAATCAGTCTCTAAAAATTTTTTGCAACTATTAGATTTTATTTTGACATAATAAATGTTGTGGTTTTATGCCATCTCTTCTCTCAATTGTTTAAATATTTTGCATTCATTGACACCAAACAAAGCCATCATAGTTTGCATTTCATTAATGCCTGCGGAAAATCTAACTGACAGTTTGTGGGATTGCATTGATGCAGTGTTCAACTATGTCAATATCACAAACTCTCCTACAATGAGAATTTAATTGACATATATTAGGGCTCACATTATTAACACAGCACAGCATCTTAAGTTTAGCCAAATTCATCACTCATTTCCATAGTTAAAAACTCATTACAAAATTTATGTATTG
Organism: Cryptotis parvus; assembly: GCA_021461705.1. NCBI lineage: Eukaryota > Metazoa > Chordata > Mammalia > Eulipotyphla > Soricidae > Cryptotis > Cryptotis parvus. The sequence goes on from JAJIBD010026283.1 coordinate 48,075, forward strand.
ATTAGAGTTCAGACAGTAGTATATTTAATGGGAAATAGAAACTCATTTTATTTCAAAGAAAATTATTATCAAAATAAAAACATTGAAGTAGTTTTTTTTTTCCCATAAAATTAAGTGAGAGTTATAACTAAAGAACATGACATGAAAATTAATGATACTATAACCAGAAATAAGTTAAATTGTGGATTTTTACATTTAAATGTGGTTTCTTTTAAATTCATTACTTTCTAAACATTGACTTTATCTTTACTTGATCCCTTATTTCAATTTTGGAGTGATATATGAAATTTCAAATTTATCACAAAGTTTGAAGGCTAGTTCTTTTTTCTTACAACTACATTGCTGAATATTAAATTCAATATTAGTAATTTCAGGAAAACAGTAGTTGACATTTAGCTTGTAGACAAATTGAAAATAGTATATGTTTAATGTAGGTGACCGAGCCACAGGTTGTCTTTTATATAAATATGCCTATTAATATTTTGTAAACTTTATTTTTTTTTTTTATAACAATTTCTTGATAAAATTAATCTGGCCTTGGAATCACTTTAATATTTATCTTTCTTTTCTAATATTTTATTATACCACCGTGTGATATACAATTACGAATTACAGATGTCCATAAGATGTTCATATTTGGGTTTCGGTCATACAGTGTTCCAGCCCCCAGGCCTCTACCAGTGCCCATTTCCCACCACCAATGTCCCTGATTCCCTCCTCCCTCCCCAAGCCTGCCTCTATGGCAGGTTCTTTATCTTTTCCTTTTCTCTCTCTCTTTCTGTTTTCCTTCCCTCCCACATTGTGGATTATATTACATACATTAAAAGGTTGTCATGTGTACTTTTTGGCTGTAATGCTCAGTTCTAGCTTGGTATTAGCACTTTCGAAAATTATTAGTACAATGCTCCATTCTCTTTCTTACTTAGCCTCTGATGTCCCACATATTTATGATAATTTCCACTTTTGACAAGACCTCCTGATCCATTTTTCGCCTGACCTTGGATATTGGTATCATAATATGTACATATATATAATATTTATATGTTATGCAAATAAATACATCATTCTATATCTGTCTTTTTCCTTCTGGCTAATGTCACTCAACATGATCCTCTCCATGTCCATCGATTTATAGGCAAATTTCATAACTTCAATTTCCTAATAGCTGCATAGTATTCCATTGTATAGATGTGCCAAATTTCTTTACCCAGTCGTCAGTTCTCTTCACATTATTAAACATAAACAAAAAACTAAATTTAAAACAGTGTTCTTTTTTCAATTTCTAATATTCACTGATTAAAATGAGATTTGATAATTATTTAAACATCTTTTAAAAAAATCAAAATTATTTGACATCTGTGGTCTTTAGTGAGAAATAAATAATATCAATTAATATTGATTAAAAGTAACTACAAAATAATTAAATTCAATATAATCGATTTAGAAGTTTGAATAGTATTTATTTTGTCAGTAGAAAAAGTAAAATAGCTGTGTACTTTATTGTTGCTTTAAAATAATAAGATAACAAGTTTTTATCCTTGTTAATTTTTACAATACCCAAATTTAAATTTACTGTGATTTTGGACCAGAGAGATAGTATAGCATTTAAGGTACTTGCCTTATATGTAGCCAGTACCAATTTGATGGCTGGCATGGCAAAGAATACACTAAGTAATTCCAAGAATAATACCTGAATATTGAGCAAAGAAAGAGCCCTGATCACTACTGGTAAAATCCTTACAAAAAGTACTAAAAAATACACTGTGGGTTTTGATGCCTTAAAAGAGAATACAATAATAAAATTAACATTGTTTATTAAATCAGATATGGCAGCAGATTATTCATGACTTCTACTCAAATCTCTTTTGAGAGCCACGTCCACCTGCCCTCATACCAAATTCCACAGGATGGATATGTCATTCCCAACGTTCTCCCTTCTGAAATCCGACATGCCATCTCGTCGGTAAAGAAGGGAACAGCACCAGGCCCAGACAAAGTCAGACCCAAACACCTGAAGAATCTGGGTCGGTACTCATCAATACACTAACTTGGCTCTACACACACTACCTGTCCAAATGCAAGGTACCCTCCCAATGGAAAACCAGCAGGACAGTTCTACTGTTCAAGAAGGGAGACATTCACGACATCGGCAACTATCGCCCCATCTGCCTGTTGTCTGTCATCTACAAGCTGTTTACACGAGTCATCCTGAACAGGATTGGAGGAACACTAGATGAAGGACAACCATGCGAGCAAGCTGGCTTCTGGAAAGGATTCAGCACAATCGATCATATCCACACAGTAACCAAGCTCATTGAGGTTTGTAGGGAGTACAAGATGCCGCTCTGTCTCATGTTCATTATTTTACAGAAGGCCTTTGATTCTGTAGAGACTGAAGCACTCACCGAAGACCTAGCCAAAGAGGGTGTTCAAACCCAATACATCGAGATCCTTCATGAGCTGTATTACGGATTCACCACCAGGATCTCACCATTCTACAAAGAAGTGATCATTGATGTCAAAAGAGGGGTTTGACAGGGTGATACCATTTCACCAAAACTCTTCAGTGCCACCCTTGAGAACATCATGCAACAATTAGAATGGGAAGAAATGGGAGTGAAGATAGATGGCCGGCAACTACACAACCTCCGTTTCGCTGATGACATTGTTCTAATAACACCAAACATTAGCCAAGCGGCACAAATTCTGGCTGACTTCGACCAAGAATGTGGAAAGATAGGTCTACAGCTGAATCTAAAGAAAACAATGTTCATGAAAAATGAACTAGTTCCTGAGGCCCCATTCACTCTCAATGTAACAGACAGGTCTGAGCGCAGCAGTTATGTATACCTAGGCCAAGAAGTCAACATGATAAACGACCTAAAACATGAGCTGCGCAGGAGGAAGAGAGCGGCATGGAATGCCTTCAAGGGCATCGAGGAAATAGCTAAAAGGACAAAGAACCTCCGACTCGGGGCACATCTCTTTGACTCCACCGATTCTCCCTGCATTAACATACGCCTCAGAGACCTGGGCCCTATGAAAGCAAGATGAGAATGCTACTCAGGTCTCCCCAGAGAGGAATCGAAAGAGCTATGCTTGGAATATCACGCCTCACTCAAGTGAGAGAAGGAATCTGGAGTTCTGACCTCCGTCGCTATTCCAGAATCAGGGATGCTGTTTAGTTTGCCAAGGCATCGAAAATCAGATGGACTGGACATGTAATGCGATTTGGAGATGACTGCTGGATTAGAGCCGTTACTGACTGGATCCCAGAGGATGTCAAAAGATCCCGTGGCCGCCCACCTACAAGATGGTCAGACTTCCTTGTCAAGACCCTGAAGGAATGGTTTTAGGCTCTTCATATTCTTGAATCAACCAGATGCCATTGGGCTACATTGGCACATGATAGAGTCCAATGGATATGTTACTGGCGCCCGCTAGAGCAAATTGATGAATAACGGGATTCAAGTGATCAAGTGATGGCAGCTGCCCTTTCTTTTTCCACTGAGATATATTCTTTCAAATATAACAGGGCTTAAAAACAACGAGATAGTACATGGACTAAGGCATTTTTCTTGTACACAGTCAGCCCTGTTTCAACCTGTGGCAATGCATATGGTCCTCCACAACCAATCATGTACTAGATTAATCCTTGAACACGCCCAAGAGTAAATCATTAACATTATCTGGGATGTATATAAACTATATACTTTATGTTATATTATACAACGTATGTTCCATAATATAACCCTCTATGATGAACCCAGAGCCATGGCAGAGCCTGACAAGCTACCCATGGTGTATTTGACATGCCAAGAACAGTAACAATGGACCTCATTCCTAACAAATGGAGACATTATTGGCACCTGCTAGAGCAAATCAATGAACAACGGAAGACAAGCAATACAAGTGATAATATATATATGTATATATATATGAATAATCTAATAAGAAACTTAGCATTTTGATATTATAGCATAAAGCCATGGGCCTTATAATCCTTTAACTGTAAACACATGCCTGAAAATGGACTCAGGAATTTCTTTCTATATATATTATTACAGAATTCTTACATTTGTCTCTCCAAGAAGTAAAAGAGTTTTATTTGTTCTCTGCTTAATTATATAGATTTACCTGAAATTCCATTTAAGTGCCTCAAAACTTTGGGAATATAACCATGTACGCATTCCTATTTTTTTGTAAATTAATAATTTTCTCTCTGTTATATGCAGTTATTCAGGCTTTAAAAATTGTGAGTTTTACACATTAATAGTACTTTTCATTTATTATATAAATGGTTGTGCGACTTCTTTGTTTCTTTCTGTCTAAAAACATGTCATGGCAAAGTAACTTAAGGGACTAGGGGAAACTATGCAGAGTAAGACAGTTGTCTTGCAGACAGGTGATTCAGGTTCAGTCCCCAGCACTATTTCCTTGAGCACTGCCAGGAATGATTTCTGAGCACAGAGTCAGGATAAGCCCTAAAAACTACTGGGATGTATCCTGGAAACAGCCACCCCATAAAAATGTTACTTTTTAATGACAGTCAATGAAAAAATTTTGCATTATAAATTTTGAAATTATTTTTACTATAATTTTTAGAAAATTTATTAGGAAGTGAAAGAAATACTTATGAATCAATAAATGCAGTTTGATTGGAAAGAACTGAGATTATATGACTAAGGATACTTACAGTTAAGCAATAGGACCAATAACATCAATGTTTGCAGTTCTTACATTTTGACTAACTTTTATTTTATTGATCTAATTATTTAACTTCTATAATGTTAGTATGTCTTGAAGAAGAAATAAGACCGTATATTTCTGAAAAGAATGATCTAAGTGGAAATGTTTTAAAATAAATTAAGAGTTGTCTTGGTAGAGAGCTACTTACTTTTAGTTTGTTCTCGTCCAAAGTACCCCAATATTTTAGAAACCATTATTTTCTACTGAGATCAGTAAAAGGGAACGTCCTTATTTTAAAGATAGAAAATACAGTCTTTACGTAGAATTGAATCAGTATCCATCTATATAAATAAGAGTAGTTTTAGCTTCTTAACATTATCCACACACTCCTCAACTTATCTTTTTTAGACAGCATAAAGAAAAAAATAACACTTTCTACTTCTTATGACATGTGTGAGATTTCTATATCTAACTGTGCACATAAGCAATAATTCTTTAACCACATATCAAAGTGTTTTGTCTCTTATTTGGACTTATTTTTAGTTTGATCTTATTAACTATATTTTGAATAATTACTTTTCATAATATATTAAGAAACATGGTGTTTGGAAATGTCTAGAAGCCATTTGGCGTGAATTTCTCCATGTACTATGAGGATTTCACAGAACATAATTAATAGGACACTCAATAGATAGATGATAGATAGACAGACAGACAAACAGACAGATAGACTATAGATGAGATAGATAGATAGATAGATAGATAGATAGATAGATAGATAGATAGATAGATAGATAGATAGATAGATAGATAGATGATAGATAGATAGATAGATAGATAGATAGATAGATAGATAGATAGATAGATAGATAGATAGATAGATAGATAGATAGATAGATAGATAGATAGATAGATTTTATATATTTTTATAAAATAATATAAAAAAATAAAAGGTGTAAAAAAATAAAAGTGTAAAAATAAAGGTGTAAAATAAGTGTAAAAATTAGGTGTAAAAAATAGGTGTAAAAACAGGTGTAAGAAGGTGCAAAATACGTATAAAAATAAACATTGGTGTAAATAAAGGCATCCTATATGATCCCTTCAGAACCACCAAGAGTGTCGGGGACTCCGCAGCGGGGCCCCAACAGTGCCGGGAAGCGAAGTTCCCTTTTACCTCCAAAGCCGGCAGGGAATGGATGAAGACTCAGGAATCCGATGCAGTTTTAAAAAGGGCTTTACTATCACAGGTTCCAATATACAATCCAAGAGGAGGGAAAAACTCCGGACTCTGGGTTCCCAGCTAGGCCCCAGCCAGGTGTAGGCCAAGATGGCTGCCACCACGTATTGAGGCCCAACAGAGATGGAGAGGAAGGAGTGGCAAACGCCAATGGCAAAAACGGAGAAAAAAGAAGCGCCTTCTTTTTCTTGCAGCATATTTTATAGCTAGAAATCCGCCCAAACTTCCCAGTCCGGCCCACTTTGGGCTGCGGTAACTAGAGATGAAAACAGGAAAATAGCTCTATAGAATTGTAGCAACTTAAGGAAACCTTCTGACTGTTTACAAGGACCCAGAGCTAATTCAAAACCTCCTAGCAGAGCTGGGAGGACCTATAAGCTAAATGTAACTTCCCCTGGCAGGGAGGGTCAAATGCCCTCAGGTAATTTCTCCCAGCACCTCACCTAATGTCTTGAGCCAAGTTCTGCCTGGAATTTCCTCTATAGGGTAGAGAAGGGGTTTCTGAGATGGCATGTCTCTGTACCAAAAACTAATACTAATGCCAGTTAAATATTTCTCCAAGCCTTCACAAGTCTCATCTACTTTATGGTAGTTTTGTATTTTAGTTGCCTTTGAGTTATCAGGGAGCCATGCTTGCTTGGTTGGAGGTAAACAGCATTTCTCTCTGGTCTAATTACTTAGAGATACAACGCAGCCAGGCAAATATGCTGGTCAGATCTAGCTAGTCCCACGATTGTGGTACTATTGATTGTAGTCCCATTGATTGTGGTAGCATGAGAGAATATTTATACCACGATTGTAGTCCCATTGATTGTGGTAGCATGAGAGAATATTTATACCAGCCAGTATAGAATACATGGTCAGATAAGACTGCCACATTTAGACTACTCCCCCTAACTATGAAGTGACCTGCAGGAGACTTTCCAGGGCAAATGCAGAGGCCTAGGCTTTTAGGTGACTGCAACACAAGAGTAATTTATGAGTGCAGAGGTGCAAGAGATCCCTGAGCATTTCTGGGTGTCACTCAAAAACAAACACACACACGCACATGTATATGTGTGCACATATATATATATTTATATGTATATATAACACATATCTATGAACTATAATCAATAATATATATAACATATATATGAACTATAATCATACTGAACTAAATAACACTACCGAAGATGTAGTGAGCTATATTCATGTTTGTAGGGGTTTTTATATAGAAATTTATGATAGAAAATTCTTGATTGGACAGATATGTAATGAAATAAACATACCAAAATATATATTATTCGATTTAAGTCATTAGTGTCAGATATTTACTGCAGTTATTTATTACATTTTTTAGACTTTTTGAAACTTTTTTATAATTTCTTTATTCCTGAATAAAGGTATTTCTAAACTGCCAAAAGTTTTATATTTTATAATAATATAAATTATCACCATATTTGATAATCATTGTGTGTTTTTAAGTGGCAAGACTGCAGCAAAAACAAAGTAAGCATTGCTCACCTCATCGTTTATATTTAACACTTCTCCAAAAAATCAGATGTAGCTATGTAGGGCAACATTATTAGATTTGGACTAATGAAAAGAGAATGGCAGCAAAAAAGAATATGAATACCACATTGAATTTGTAACATCAGACATGTATTTCTCTAGCTTCTTTATCTCTTAGTTTTCAGCTGGAATGCTGAATTCTCAGTGACCCACCTTCAACTGTGCAGCCTCAGACAATAACCCAGAGAACACATTTGAAACCTGAAATCATTTCCTGAAAGCCAGTGTTTTTTTCCTGTTTGTAAATATTTTATTGGAATATAGTCTATTGGAATCATATCTATTGAAACCTATTCACTTATGTAATGTGCACAGTTTCTTTCAAACTGCAAGAACAGAGTTCAATAGCTAACACAAAGATGTCTGACCGAAAATATCTAAAATGTTTTGTGTTGGGCTTTTACCAAAAAAAGAAAATGCGATACTTCTCTTAATTTCATTACCAAACTCTTGGGATAAGATTAAGAAACCAAAAAATAAAATAAAATAAAATAAAACAAAACTGGCCAGGCTCTTTTATAACAGGCAAACTTATGTCTCTTTAGCAAATGAAATTTTCTTATATTTTTTTTCTCTTTCCCTATGACATCGTTCTAACATTACCCAAGCAGCACAAATGCTGGCTGACTTTGAGAAAGAATGTGGAAAGAAAGGTCTACAGCGGAATCTCAGCAAAACTATGTTCATGAAAAATGAACCAGTTCCAGAGGCCCCATTCACTCTCAATGGAACAAACATCTCTGAACCCAGCAGTTATGTGTACCTAGGTCAAGAAATCACACGATGAGTCACCTAAAACCTGAGCTGCACAGGAGGAAGAGAGCAGCATGAAATACCTTCAAAAACATCGAATAAATAGCTAGAAGGACAAAGAAACTCCGGCTCAGGGCTTATCTCTTTGACGCCACCATTCTCCCTGCATTAACATATGCCTCAAAGACCTGGGCCCTATGAAATGCAGGATGAGAATGCTATTTGGGTCTCCCAAAGAGGAATTGAAAGAGCTACGCTTGGAATATCACACCTCACTCAAGTGAAAGAAGGAATCCAGATGATGGGATCCCGAGGAGGGCAGATGGGTTTTGGGTGTTGGCCCCATCGCCTCGGGGGTCCCGGAAGCAGCCCAGATGAAACTCGCCCATCACACTAGCCACCATCTTCGCTGTCCGGACGCTGAGAAACTGACCCACGAACAGATCAACTCCAGCAAGACCAGTTCGAGCCCAGGTAGGCGGCTCCCAGACGGGAATCACTGGGATTCGCCAGATGGAGTCAGGGTTAAGCCACTCCCCCTCCTCCATTTTGCCGAGCCTGGTGGACCCGCCCAGGAACTGCCCGGGGAACCAGTATGCAGAGCCGCAGCGGCTGGGGAGACTGGAGCCGGCTCGCGCCGAGCCCAGCTGATGATGGGATCCCGAGGAGGGCAGATGGGTTTTGGGTGTTGGCCCATCGCCTCTGGGGGTCCCGGAAGCAGCCAGATGAAACTCGCCCATCACACTAGCCACCATCTTCGCTGTCCGGACGCTGAGAAACTGACCCACGAACAGATCAACTGAGCAAGACCAGTTCGAGCCCAGATCGCGCGGCCGCAGCGGCCGCCGTCCACTAAAATAGTGGAAACAGTAATGTCATTTAATGCACTGTATTCCACGAAGAGCAGGAAAGTTTGTCGGGAAGGAGATACAGAGACGAAGGAAATGACATACAGAATCTGCCGGGTGGTTGGGGTGCGGGAGGGGGAGGGAGGTGGGGACATTGGTGATGGTAGATGGGTTTGGGTGGAGGGATGGGTGTTGGAACACTGTGGATCCAAAACTCTACATGAGCATCTTTCAATTGTATGTCTAAAATGGTGTAATGATATTTGGGGGAAAATAATAAAATTAAAAAAAAAAAAAAAAAAGGAATCCAGAGTTCCTACCTCCATCGCAGTTCCAGAGTCAGGGATGCTGTCTCATTTGCCAAGGCATCGAAAATCAGATGGGCTGGACATGTAATGCGATTTGGAGACAACCGCTGGACTAGAGCCATTACCGACTGGATCCCACGGGATGTCAAAAGATCACGTGACCGCCCACCTACAAGATGGTCAGACTTCTTCGTCAAGGCCCGGAACAAACGGTTTGAGGCTCCTTGTTCTCCTGAAGCAACCAGATGCCATTGTGCTACACTGGCACGTGATAGGGTCAAATGGAAATGTTACTGGTGCCTGCTCAAGCAAACCGATGAATAACAGGATGTCAAGTGTTCAAGTGATTTTTTTCTCTTTCATTCTTTTATTTTTTTCATATGAAATTAATAATTTTTTCTAACAAAAACCAGTAATATTTTAATCAATTCTTTTAGTACCTTATTTTTAATAACCAAATCAACCTTAATGTGTTATTAAAGCACAAACTACTGACTCTCATAATGCGACAGTTTGAGATTTTTGGTGTTTGGAAATAAAAGAAAAAAGGACTTTGATTTTCCAGATCATTGCTTGCCCTTAGCATAGTTCATTTACTTTTGACACTTCAATGCTATAGCTTTGAATCCTGTCTTCACAATGCAAATATATATATATATACATATATATATATATATGTGTGTGTATATATATATATATATATATGTTTTATTTTCATATTCAATTTTTAAAGCAGTTTTTGTCAGGGACAATATCTGTCAATGTCTCTCCTTCAGGGCCACTGGGTGATTTCCCTGACAAGCTGTCTCACAAAGGATCTCTCTTCTGAGCTATGGCAATATAAGTCAGCCTAGAGATATCTGTTCCTTATTCTCTGTAGATTGTTTTAGCAGATATCAACTGTGTAAATAAATGCAAAATGTGCTGCTTGAACAAAAGCACTGGACTTGTTATCGAACAGCTAGAGGACCAGACCTACTTTATTCCCTTTCACAGCAGATAGTAAACCCCTTACCTAACTACTCTGGTCTTTAGGTCCATGATATAATATAAAAAAACTGATTTTCTGGGTAATGTCTAAGGTTTATTCCAGTTTTGAAAATTTCATGACAAAATCACAGAGTGATACTTGAAAGCCATTTGCAATAATTAGAATTAATGAAAGAAATTTCTGCAGCCTTAATATCCCAGTAAAATAATCTGCAAATTCACGATCACGATCTTCCCGTTAATCATCTTTTTGGGCCCAGTATCTCAATATGTCCTGTCCATGCTGTAGCCAAGGGCACGCGGTACAGAACATAAAGACCTCAAACCATTATATTAGGTCATGGAATGATCTAATATAATTGTTACTGGCATTTGGCATATCAAATACAACACGAGCAGCTTGCTAGGCTGCCGTGCGGAGGCTACTCTATAAACACCTCCAAATAAAGCCTTTATTGATGAACCGCGCGGCTGCCAGCCGGCTGTGATGGGCTGGTCGGCTGGGTGGAGTTCTGATGAAGGAAGTCCAATGTGGAAAATGGCGGCGCCCATGGGTGGGTGGGGGGTCGTCTGGCTTGTTGTGAGGTTCTGCCGGGTGGTGGGCCAAGGCTGGAACCCACCAGCCTCCCGACTGCCTCATGAGCTGGGCACAGGAGAGCAAGGAACCGCTCTGCCCCATATCTGAGAGTCTCTGGCTAGCTCAGTCGGTAGAGCATGAGACTCTGCAAATTTTCTATTTGTAGGAAATGTAAGAAGGACTCTTCTTTAAAACTGAAAAATAATTATTTCTCCAGTATCAGTGAGGACTGATATCATGTGTTCTTTTTAGTTTCTCTTGTGACCAGTTAAAATATATACCAAGTTATTTGCTACATTTCCCATTTTTACTCTAAATTGCGCTTTATGTAGTTACTGGTATTGCTTTTTGAAATTTTTATTTCTGTAACACTCTTTGTTTCCCAAATCATTTAGAGTTAAGTATCTAAAAGTTTTTATTAAATGAAAGCTTCTCTCAATTTAATGCAAGATTTAAAGTCATTAATTCACTATTGCATTTTAAACTAATTGTGCTGATTTTCCTGTATTGATACATAATGTTGTGACTATTAGATTATGTTAATAGAGAAAATCTCCAAAGTCTAACATTCACAAATATACTGTTGTTCAATTTGCCACAACCTATGCAATACTCTCGGCAATAAATTCAATCACATACTTCAGTTATGGCAGATTTACACTTACTTGCTATCAGTCAGTACATTGACTTTAAAATTTGGCTTAGAGTTTTTCATTACCACTATAGAACTTCGCTTTAACTCATCTTAGAACTGGCCTCCATTTATACATGCCCTCAGTCCTTACTTTCTAATAATAAATCTCAAATTCATCAACCCCCTTGTCAGGTCTCTCACCCATGGGCAACAGAGCATTCACCTGTTTTGCCCCCAGAGCAGTGGAATTCCCTGAACTGAACACTGCTCTCTAAATCCTTTGAGCTTTATAAATCCCTTTTAGAGTCTTACTTATTAAAATTTGCTTTAATATTTGATCTGCCACTGACAAACGCTGTAGTCTTGACTGTTGTTATATACAAATATTCTTGTATATCTGAAGAAAGCATTTGTATTTTTCTTAAGTATACAAGTGAGTGAAATTTGCTTTTTTGTTGGCATTTTAATTTTTTCATCATTCTTATTTTTTATGTTATCAAGAAAATCAATAAATAGACTTTAGTCACTAGCAATGTTTAAATATTTTGTTTATTATGGGATTATAAATAAACTGGTCATAAGAACACTATTTACCTTGTACTCTAGAGATTGGTATAGAATTTTTAGGATAAAAACATCTTATTCATTATTACTGTTCTCCCCTTCTTGCATTGCAGCTATCTCCATGTTTATTTCAATGACCGGACATTTTCTTATAACGCCACTCATTTCTTCAAGAAAACAGATAAAGTGCTTCTGAAGGGCACTAAGGGCCCTTGAAGGACAGATGATCTTTGGGGACTATTTTGGTGATAGAAAAGTAGCATCACCTAATGGACACAGAATTCTATTCCAAAACCATCTTTCCCTAGGATTGCCCCACACGGAAAGAATATTGTGTACTTTAGTGCATGTTGACTATAGGAATTTCAAAACATTTGCAGAACATTGAATGAGTTAATCTGATCTCAGTCCCTTAGTATTTTTCTCCTCACTATATTAAAAGATCTTTTTTCTCTATTTTCTTACTCATTAGAGTACAAAGTTTTACCATCACATCTAGCTGTTGATCAGCCTGTTGATTAAGATCCAGAAGGCTAGCTGAAAGCAGAAAAGGACATTATATTCCAGCCCAATCTCCCTCTAAATGTTTAATGTTCTTAAAGCCCTCATTCAATTAGATAGTACAAGCTATTACACATAAGTGCCCCACCACGGAAAATTATAAGCCCATATCTGAGAGATAGAGCCAAAGAAAAGCAGAGTAAGTTAATAAGACATTGTCTGTATGTTTGGTAAATCCTGTGGTGTTTAGGGCTCAAGGTTAATATCAGAGTGCCAGGCTATGGAATTTAAACAGCAGGTAGATTTCCAATAGCACAGAATATGAGAGAACACAGACAGCTTGATATATTATTCTGTTATTTGGAAATGGCTACTGTGTAAAATTCAGCATTTCTACTGAAACATTTTGAAGATGATTTAAGCCATTGAAAATAATGACAAAGTTAAAACTTTTTTAAGGTTACAGTAACATTACTAAAGTAGGTGACCTGATTGAATTTCACTAACCAGTGGAGTTTTTGAGAGGTCTGAATTTTTTAAAAGAATGCTAAAAAATTCTTTTTAAAAGAATAGCACTAAAAAGTGCTAAAAGAAGGCACTTACATTTCTTTGTGGGAAAGAAGATAAAATTAACCTCATAAGACAGAAATTTCACTTATGAAGATAGATATTGTAGGTAGACACTGGATTTATCATAAGAAGAGAAACTGCAAAGTTTCTTCTACTTTTGGAGTGTCCTTTCAATGACAAACACATGCCGTTCAAATGAGGCTACTTTTAGCCTCCGCTCATCCTCTTTTCCTTGTGTCTTTGTGCCATATAAAAATGTACAAACTGTACCTAGCCATATGAAAACACTCTTACAATGGAGATGAAAACCCAAACTGAAGAAACACTTTCATCTTCTATTCTTGGAACTTTGAAGTTTACAACTATGAAACAACTTTTACTTAAATAGTACAGGCCGATATTTAAAGCAAAATCAACAAAGCCAAGTCTAGTGCTGCATTTTTGCTTGTTACCAACTAATGTTCAGACTAACTCTATGAAGAAGATAAATTCATCCTCCCTGTTTCATGGGGAAACCCAAAACGAGACCTAAACGAGTTTTTCAGATATCAGAGACAGGAAATGGCAAAATATATGAATATTAATGGTTAAGCATGAAATAAAGTACAAATTCAAATCACAACACAGTACTTTCCGTATTAATCTTAAATGATTATACCTTAATTTTAAAATGGTAGACTCAATAAGTATAAAAATAAAGTTGAAATATCCTCAATCTCATTACATATAAAAACTTATCACTTCACTTGTCTTCCCGTTGTTCATTGATTAGCTTGAGCGGGCCACAGTACCATCTCCATTTGTCCCTGTTGGCATGCTTTTATAGCCAAAGGGCCTCTGCTCGCTCCAGGAACATGAAGAACCTCAAGCCATATCTTCAGGTCATGGAAATGAGGTTATTATTATTACTGGTTCTGGCATATCAAATACTACACAGGTAGCTTGCCAGGCTATGCCGTGTGGGCGCTTAAAGTTTTTTTTTAATTAATGATGTACCATGGCCATGTGGAAACTGGAAGAGCTGGTAGTAGTTTCATCTGTGTCAGTGAAATAGGCTTCTCCAAGGGCCAATTCACTATCTCCAGATACAACAGCGAGAACATGCTCTATTTGCAAATAAGCAGCCTGAAGGTGGACACAGCACTGCACTATGCAGCCTATAATAAAACATATTATCTACTATCTTTCTGAGATTGCCACAATGAAAATATTTAATGACTAAATACAAATTTTTGCAAGAATGTTTTCAATTATTTGTAGTATTGTTTGTATTATACGGAGTATATATTCTTACAAATAATAAGTTTTATACTTAGAAGACAATTCTCCAACACAAGAAAATATGCTTCCCTTCAATCTATCTTTCAATTATTCACAACTTACAACATTAAACCTAAGAGCAACATCTTATTTTGCTTTATTGTTAATGTAGATTCTTGGGCCAGAGCAACAGTACAAGATTATGGAAATTTTTTTTTGCATGCAGTCTACACTGTTTTTATCCCTGACTTCAAATAGCATCCTCTGATTGTCACCAGAAGTAATCCCTAGGCACCATTCTTCTCACTTGTCACTTGTCTTCCCGTTATTCATTGATTTGTTCAAGTGGGTGCCAGTAATGTCTCCATTTGTTGGGAATAAGGTCCATTATTGTTACTGTTTTCGACATATCAAACACCACGGGTAGCTTGCCAGGCTCTGCCATGGCTCTGGGTTCATCCCAGGGGCCTAGCCTTTTCTATCAGACCATTAACCATCAGTCTGTCTCAAACAAACCGATATATGATTTAGAACCATGGTTAATTATTTCCCTAATATTACAAATGTATTTTACATTTACTAAATGATCTTCTAGAGACGTATGCTAATTTTCTCTTAGTATCAATGTGAACCAATGCCCAGGTTCCCCCACATTAACCAAGTGTTTTATTTGAGAAGGGGAATTGGGATCATACCCTGTTGCATTCAAGTGCCCTATTCTTGGTTCTGAGAGGTCACTCCTGATACTGTTCAGGGGTACACAGTGTGGCAGGAATCAAACCTAGAGCTCCAGCATAGAAAGTATTGACTCCAAACCTTTTGATTATCTCAAAAAACACCAAATGCCATTATAAAACTAACTGTGAAAATTTATAAAACAGAATGCCATTTCAATGTCATTTTCATTTTACTTCATTAATAAATAACACAGAACCTTTACTAACATTTACTGTCCTCATATTCTGATAGAAATTGCCAATATTTTCAACAATGGATAAATTTATCATTTCTCGTTATTTCTACAATGCCGCAGACCCGCTCAGTCGGTGTGAGCTCTAAGTCTCGGGGGTAACCAGCTGAGAAATCAGGAGAACAGGAACGTCGGCGCAATGGACAGACAGGCACAGCACAAGGAGGTCAAATGCTGCTGCTGCCGCTTTACTGAAGGCAAAACTTTTTCTTTTTATGTTCAAGAAGTGCACAGATGCAAGATTACACCAGTTATTTTTTAGCAAAGGAGACATTTTTCAACAACAAAAAGGGTTTATCGTGTCCGCCACATATGACCACCTTTTGCCTGCTTGCCTGCACCTGTTTTTCAGACATGTTTTTCTGACGCTTTTTGTTTTTACATACTTTCATATTTGCCTTAAGTAAGATACACATTTTTTATTTTGATTTTCATAGAATTACTTACTAGCTCTATGCACATATTATAGATTAACTTAACCTACTCCTAAATAGAAACTTCTATGCAGAGTTTATTATTGTAAGATTATTAAGATTTTGTACTAGAAAGTGTTAACTTTAACAAGCCCAATTATTTTTCACACAGGAGGTTTAGGGAGGCTAATCACTGCATTCCCGTCAACAGGGGATAGCCAGTCGCCTCGACCCATAGGTCAAGAATTCTCCCTTCCCGCTAATGATGGGAAGCAAAGGCCTGAAGGCCACGGGCTTTTCCTTATCAGGGACCTGAGACCAGCTCAGGCCTTGGCAGCCAGACACTCGCGGGCTGGCATTTTTTTACTATCTTTATTTTATGCTATAATTGTGTATGATGAAGCTACGGTTGCCGCAGGTTTTTCTCTTTGTTCAGTTTCTTCATTACTCAGAGTCTAAGTTTCGCATAAACAAGCGCTCTAATTGCACACCAAACATTCTTAGAAACATCCAAAGGAATTCTAGGGGGCTTTGTTGGCGACAGTCCCTTTTAGGGGAAGCACCGTCTGGGTCTGGTAACTGTCCCTTTTTTAGGGAAGTACCGAAGCCATCCCTGGCCCAGTGAGCACTTTCATGCTACGCGGCCGGTGCCGGGAGCCGTGGCACTACAATTCTATCATTCTATCATCTAGAATTTCTACAATTTCTATCATTTCTAGTTCATCTACAATTCTATTAGAAATGTTGCGCCTTTATTTATGGATTTCCTTTCTCATTTCATAATTTTTAGTTAATATGGACCGGCATAGTTTTGTCTTTTCTAATCAACTCGACTTTTTTATGCTTGCTAAATATCACTTCAAAAGATTAGACACATATTCATCCTTCATTTAGGTTTTGTAGTTTTATAGTTTATTTGCATGTCGACTTGGTAGTTCCATGTGTATATCTCTTTACTCTAAATTATGAAGCACTTTATCCTACACAAAGTGCTTATTGGATTTTTGCACTGATTGAAAATATCATTGGTATCACTTGCAAAAATATTCTGTATTTTTGTGATATTTGGCTTTTTCTCTTAATTACCTATGTAGAATATTTTCCTAACTACTTGAAAATCAACCTCATGTCAATTGTCTTTAAAAACTTTGTCAAATTCTTTTCTAATTTTTTAAAATTCTTAGTTAGAAATTTTAGGAAGATACACAATACTAGAAAAAAAATACTGCCAACTTGTAAGAATGTCAAATCTGAGTTTAAAACTGACATTAAATCAATTAAAATAAATTTTAAAAGATTATAGTCTATAATTTATATGATTATATTTTAAAACCTTTATGAAGAGCATAGAATAATCTAATAATGTGAAAAAATACCCTCCTTAGAGACAAATTCTCTGTGCTGTCTCAACCTTTAATAGCACATAGATTATTGACAGCATTGAAGAAGAGAAACTAGAAAAATGTAATCACACTCAACTTTGAGAAATCAACTGTTTATGAAACTAGATTTTGAAACTTTCTTAAAGTTACTGTATTTTAGTTTAATCAAGCGGAAACATAAAATTATCTTAAAAATATCATCTAACACACTTTTTATTAATATAATATGGACATAGCAAAAACATTTATTCAGATAACTGCTTGATAATGTCAGTCAGCAAACAATTCCATAGAATCAAGTTATATTTTATATCCCCGAAAATGCAGCTCTGTATTTAACACCAACTATTTATTAGAAATAATATTTTTTCTTTGATTATCCACTTCAGTAATGGAAAATATTAGTACGTATTACAAAATATTAGAAAGTATATACCAGACTATCAGAGTAGTTCCAGAGAAAAAAAGACAAAAAGAGAATTCTCACCATTCAAGGCTGTATCTATTGTGTAGTCACTTAAGAAATATAACATTTACCTGCCCCCAACTCTTCCCACCTGCAAAGGTTATATAGACAGATTGCTCGGCCAGCTTAGATTTTACAGGACAAATCTGGAGAAAATAAGCCATTTTATTTAGCTTTGAAAAAATCAGTTGGAAGTGACATGTGGTTGATGAATAGAGATTATTTTGAAGTGCGCTGCATAAAGTGGTCCTAGAATATGACTTCTTAAAAGAACTTTTTCTTGTTCATTGTTGTCTTGGAAAAAATGGTACCAATTTTCCCATATTCACTTGACCCTTTTCCTCTGTTATGGAGATGGGATTTTCCAAGAATGAAAATGCACCCCATGAATCAAAGCAAAGAAGACATTCAGATCCCTGAGAAAAAGAGCATTTTTTTTCTAATCAGTCCCCAAGAAATTCGGTCCTAGTCTTAGTCATGATGTAGAAAATATATATTCATGAAAGGAGCATATTTGAGCCTTCATAAACTGAGTTGAGTTTCCTCAGAAACTCTTAGTTTTTTGCCCTAAGGAGAGATTTACATTTCTCACAGAGCTTCAGAAATACCAATTTCAATTATTAAGGATCAAGAATCTGAGATACCAATTTCAATTATTAAGGATCAAGAATCTGAGATATGGTATTTCTTTCCTTCAGTGGTATGTTAACAATAGAATGAATAGTAATAAAGGAAGAATAGATACAATATATAAATGACAAAGCAACTGTAATTTTAAAACACGTAATGAAACCCCATCCTAGACCCTCTTCTTACAATTTTATGCATAATTAACAAAGTTAATTTTCAAAGTATTTACATTTTACTATTATTCCCATTTCATAGACACAGTAACTTAGTAAAGGTTAGGAAAACTGTCTAAGTTTACAATAAAAGTAAAAGGTGTAATTAACACAGAATGCTCCCACTTCCTATCTTATAGAATACTACTCTCTTTGAGGAAAAGGACAAGGTTTTCAAATTTGTCTCTCAAATCCCTGAATAATAAGTCCAAAAGAATACTTGTAATGAACCAATTAAGAGGAAACATGAAAAAAAAATCTAAGCTGTCATCCAGGTAGTGGGGGAACTAGGAGTGACCGTAAATGGGCATCAATGGTCTAAAATTACTTGGCGCATTTGTTTTTCTCATTCTCACATGTTTCTCAGCATAAAGCTGAATGATCTCTCTCATAAGTGGACTATAGAAGATAGTAAAACTGACCCAAACATGAACTTCTTTGTAATTTTATATCTCATGGTGGTATAATCACTTGATTACTTGACATCCCGTTATTCATTAATTTGCTCAAGCAGGCACCAGTAATATTCCCACTTGACCTTATCACATGCCAGTGTAGCCCAATAGCAACTGTTTTTTTTTCAGGAATGTGAAGAGCCTCGAACCTTTCGTTCAGGGTCTTGACAAGGAAATCTGACCATCTTGTAGGTGGGCAGCCACGTGATCTTTTGACATCCCATGGGATCCAGTCTGTAACGGCTCTAGTCCAGCAGTCAGCTCCAAATCAGATTACATGTCAGACCATCTGATTTTCAATGCTTTGGCAAACGAGACCTTGTCCCTGATTTTGGAACAGCAACAAAGGTCGGAACTGGGGATTCCTTCTTTCACTTGAGTGAGGCGTGATATTCCAAGCAAGGTTCTTTTGATTCCTCTTTGGGAGACCCAAATAGCAGTCTCATCCTGTTTTCATAGGGCCCAGGTCTTTGAGTCATACTTTAATGCCGAGAGAACATTCTCCCTGCATTAAAAAAATAGTAATAAAATTTAAAATTGACAACAGTAAAATTCTGAGAGGTCTATAGAGCTAAACGGAGAAGATGAATGGGTGAACTTAGAAGGGAACTAGAGACAGTGGTGAAGGGATGGCAGCATTCTGGTGTGGACATATATTACACCTGAACCATTGCTATTATTAATATTGCAAAGCATGGTTCCTCACAAATATACAATAAATAAAATTACATTGTGATTATTATTGTACAACTCTATATGAAATAAAGTTCACGGAACACTTAAAATAGTCAAATATAAAAATAAGATGTCTCTATATTTATTTATTTTAAGTATAAAAGTTTTTTTTTTCACAAGCCAGACAACCCCCAACTCCATGAGGGCCTCCATTTTCCACATCCGACTTCCCCTCCTCAGAACTCCACCCAGCAGACCAGCCTATCACAGCCTGGCTCATCGAGATCCACCCTGCTGCAGTCTTTTTATAATCTGGCCCAGGTATGCTGATCCAGAGATAGACATGGGCCAGAGCTGCTACTGGCTCTCACTATACCTAGCCACTCATGAGGTGCCCGGGAGGGATGGCGGGTTCTAGCCCTGGCCCGCCACCCCAGCAGAGCCCTCACAACAAGCCAGACGACCCCCCCACTCCATGAGGACCTCCATTTTCCACATCCGGACTTCCCTGGCTCGCCGCAAGCTGCGGCGGCAGTTCATCAATAAATGCTGGATTTTGAGATGATTACAAGAGTATGCTACACACACTGCAGAGCCTGGCAAGCTACGCCGTCATATTTGATATGCCAGATACCAGTAACAATTATAGACTTCATTCCCATGACCTGATGGAATGGTTTGAGGCTCTTTATGTGCCTGGAGCAAGCAGGTGCCCTTGGGCTCTACTTGCATGAGACAGGACATATGGAGATGTTACTGGTGCCCGCTCAAGCAAATCGATGATGAATGGGAAGACAGTGACAGTGAAGTATAAAAGCTTACTCATCAAAGCCCTTACCCTGAGGGTGATTTTATTGGAAAATCTCATCATTGATGAAATCAGAGGAAAGATTTTTACAACCAATCAAGGTACAAAAAAAGTTTGTCTGTAATCCAAAGATTTTCCTTATACCTATTATCACTGTATCACTGTCTTCCCGCTCATCACATTTGCTTGAGGGGGCACCAGTAGCATCTCCATATGACCTGTCTCATGCAAGTAGAGCCCAAGGACACCTGCTTGCTCCAGGAATATAAAGAGCCTCAAACCATTCCATCAGGTCATGAGAATGAGGTCTATAATTGTTACTGGTATCTGGCATATCAAATACGACATGGGTAGCTTGCCAGGCTCTGCCGTGTGGGTAGCATACTCTTGTAGTCATCTCAAAATCCAGCATTTATTGATGAACCACGTGGCCACTTGTGGCAGCACAAGCCGAGCTGTTATAGGCTGGACTGCTGGGTGGAGTTCTGACGAGGGGGAAGTCTGGATGTGGAAAATGGAGGTCCTCATGGAGTGGTAGGTCGTCTGGCTTGTGAGGCTCTGCTGGAGTGGAGGGCCAGGGAGTACCTGTCACCCCTCCCAGGCACCTCATGAGCGGCTGGGCACAGTGAGAGCCAGTAGCAGCTCTGCCCCATATCTTCATTCAATTGCTTAGTAATTTAAAATGTATACCTATTATACATTTTAAATTACTAAGCAATTGAGAAACATCTCAAAAAAAAGAAAAAGTGACAAGTGACTTTGTGTCGGGAATGTGGCAGGGGGTCCAGGGTCCCCGACAGTGTCAGGACAGAGGTTGTCTTCTACCTCCGAGGACACCGGAGAACAGATGAAGACATGAGTCCGGTGCAGTTCCAAAAATGGCTTTTAATAGTACAAAAAGCTCTTCCACAGCACTCCAATATAATGAACAAACTCTAGCTCTGGTCCGAACTTAGACCATACAAGAGAGCCTAAGTCAGCCCCCTTATATACACCAAAGTAATCCAATTGGGAGGTTGTCATGTCAACAAAGAACCCTAAACAGAGTGTAGTGCCACACCCTATTGCAGGTATAAACAGAGGTTATGCCAAGGTCTAAGGAGATTATCTCTTATGTAAAACACTGGAGAGAGAGAGGGCTGATATAAAGTAATACATCTTAACTTCATGAGCTTCATGTAATCTAGATGGTACCCACAAGGTCCTTCTTATTATTATCTGTACCAGGGTGATTCTGAGTATCTTGTTTTCATGTACCGAAAGGGTCACTCTCGCCTGCTTAGAGCAAACTAGTATGATCCTTCCTATAGTCTTCCTATAGTCTCAGCGTAGCCAGGGTGGTAGTCTCCTGGTAAATTCTAACTGTCCCACGCTGGGTGCAGTGTGTATAAAGAGGAGCTGTGCCCAATCTAGAAAACATAGAAGTCTTAGTAGATGTATAAGTCAGAAGTTATTCAGTCAAGGTAACTTCTGTAACTGCCACACCCTCTAGCAGTGTTTACATAGAAGAGAAATCTCATTAGAATGAACCTTGACTTAAATAAGATTAAGCTGGGTGTGGGCAAAACAACAAAGCTCCCAGATTAGCTAAATCTGTCCTCCAACAACTTTGCAAGGAAATAATTGCAGTGTAATATTATATTTTAAAGAGTAAACAAGACTATTTTCTTTTCCTTCTTTATTAGAACTATTTCCTATTTCTTGTTAAAGATTATAAGTGAACTTTGTGTCACTTTGGATAGCACACAAATAAAAAGCATCATTTTCCTTCTGTGCGATCATACAACTGGTTATTGAGTTCAGTTCTACAAGTTGAAGAACATAGATTTTTTTTGCTATTGTTTCTGTTTTGTGGTGGAGCCACACCCCACTGACATCAGGGATACTCTTGACTGCTCAGAGATCTCTCCTGTGGACCCAGAAACTATGTGCTGTGTGCTGGGGATAGAACACAGGCAATCATGCAAGGCAGACATCCTATAAGCTTTACTTATAGGCATCCTATAAGCAGGCATCCTCCAGCCCCATGACAACAGACTTTAAAAAGATCATTATGCTGAAAGGATGTATAATATTCTTAAAGGTTAAAGAGACAATATATTAATCCTATAATAACAAGTTCATGTTTTACATAACATTGATCACTTGATCACTTGAATCCCGTTATTCATCGATTTGCTCGAGCGGGCGCCAGTAACATTTCCATTGGACCCTATCACGTGCCAATGTAGCCCAATGGCATCTGGTTGATTCAGGAATATGAAGAGCCTCAAGCCGTTCCTTCAGGGTCTTAACAAGGAAGTCTGACCATCTTGTAGGTGGGCGGCCACGTGATCTTTTGACATCCCGTGGGATCCAGTCGGTAACGGCTCTAGTCCAGCGGTTGTCTCCAAATCGCATTACATGTCCAGCCCATCTGATTTTCGATGCCTTGGCAAACGATACACCGTCCCTGATTCTGGAATAGCGACGGAGGTCAAAACTCCAGATTCCTTCTCTCACTAGAGTGAGACGTGATATTCCAAGCATAGCTCTTTCGATGCCTCTCTGGGAGACCCGGATAGCATTCTCATCCTGCTTTCGTAGGGCCCAGGTCTCTGAGGCGTATGTTAATGCAGGGAGAACGGTGGAGTTGAAGAGATGTGCCCGGAGCCGGAGGTTCTTTGTCCTTTTAGCTATTTCTTGCAAGCCTTTGAAGGCATTCCATGACATATCCATCCTGTGGAATTTGGTATGTGGGCAGATGGATGTGGCTATCAAAGAGATTTGAGTAGAAGTCTTGGATAATCTTCTCCATTGCCTTTCTGGAAGATGTGATAGATCCATCAGGGCATCGGAGGGCAGTCATCTTGGTCTTATAATTGGCGAAGGACAGGCGGGCAGTGCGAATACTTTTCCCGGCTTCTGCTGCATCTTCCAGTATTTCTGCTCTTCTGTCTTTGAGGTCTGTTTTTATCGCTTCTCTGCACTGTTTAGCAAGCTTGGACGTTAGCATTAGGTCTCCTGAGGCTCGCGTGCCACGCTTGGCGAATGAGCTCAAGAGTTTCTGAAGACAAGCGCCCTTTTGTGTCTTTCTCTCTCTCGGCATTCTTTGCACAATCATGGAGGTGCTGAACCAGTCGGTTGTATTCTTCATCGATGTCATCAATGATGGTATCTTCCCATGTTGCTGCAATGGTGCCAAAGAGTTCCCAGTTGGTGGTCGTTCTGGGAGTTCTCTTCTTAAACTTTGCAGCCTTTTCTCCCCCCGCTATGGGAAGTAGAATTTTGCACGAAGGAGACGGTGGTCCGATCCTGTGTGGAATTTGGGGACGACAGCAACATCGGTCAGACAAAACCGTCGATTGAAGATGATGTGGTCAATTTCATTGTGGAACTGTCCGCCAGGAGATTCCCATGTCCAACGTTTCACTTCAGCTTTCTGAAACTGTGAGTTCCCATGAATAGTCTTGGTGGACATGATGAACTCAGATAGTCTCTCACCTTGTTCGCTCCATTCTAGGCCATGGGTCCTGATGTGGAGTTCTTCAGCCGATCTTCTCGGTCCTATCTTGGCATTAAAATCACCGACTATGATCTTGTAGAAGGTGTGATCTTTTTTATAGAACTCCTCCAATTCCATGTAGAATTTCTCAATTTCATCTTCTTTGTATGTGGATGTTGGTGCATAGACAATGAAGACAGAAATTGCTGGCAGTGGCCACATCTCCTCAAGTGTAATCGTCCTATTCGGTTTGTTAGGCATTCAAATGGAATCAATGTTGACAGCCATGTTCGTGTTGACAAGGACACCAACGCCACCGACGCCTCTTTTCATCACATGTTCCAAGGGAACAATTCTTCTCCGTGTCAAATACAGCATGATGCGACTGACGCCTCCTCGTCTCAGTCAGACCAATGATGTCGTACTTGATCTTTCTTGCTTGCAGCATCAGATCCTCAATATATGCTTCCGTTGCCAGTGCACGTGCATTGAAAGTACAGACAGTCATTTTTTTTTTTTTAGTCCTTCTTCGTTTTTGGCAGCCTAGGACAGCCTTGAAATTTTATCAGGCACTGCTTGTTTGCCTTTCTTACTGCTGCCGTATTAAGGGCTCTTTTCGGGTCAGGAAAATAAACATTTTTGTTACTGGATTTGGCATATCGAACACGCATCGGACAGCTTGCCAGGCTCTGCCATGCGGGCACTATATTCTCATTACTTTGTGGGGCTCTCTCAGAGGGGTGGGTAGAATATTTGTGGTAGTTTGGAGGTACGTGGCGCACAGCGGCCACGCAACGGGAAAGCTGGTTTCTGCTCTGCCGGGTGTACCTGTGTCTTAGGCCCAAGCATTCCTGGGTTTGAAATACTCTCCTCTGAAGGGCGGGTCTCTGCAGGGCGGGTCCTTGTAGGCTGGGTTTCTGACAAGCTGGGCTGGAGACTGGATTAATCTGTGGGCTGGAGACTGGATTAATATGCTGGGGGAGATTTTACCAGCTGCAGGGTGTGAATTGGACACAGATCGCTGCCAGCAAGGTGTGGGGGTTTCTCTGGGCTCCTCCGAGGCTCCATCGGGATGGTGGACTCGGGTCGGAGGTTGCTCTCGTGGTCCATGGAGTGCAGGGGTTCAACGGGGAAAGCTGGTTTCTGACAGGAGGGGCTCAGTGGTGGAGCCGCCATATGCAAGGCCTTGAGTCTGATCCATGGCACCAGCTGGGATCTCAGAACCATCAGAGATCTAATCTATCTAATGTTAACCATACATAACATTAGATATTTTATTTTTGAGGTTTTATTGCCAATAATGGAATTTCAATTTCTGAGAGGTGAGTTTTCTGGTCTTTCACCATAGTTTTTCTGATGATATTTTGTCCTGCTTATTTTATCAATTTCCCTTTTCCGTTGGCATATACCTCAGTGATCTATACCTTTGGTTACTTTTTTATTAAATGTGTTGAGCCAAATTAAGTAAATTACCATAGTTTAATCATTTACCAGGATTTTCACCAAGGATTAAAATAATAGATTCTAGTATTAAAATTCCTTAAGCGATTTTATAAGTAAATTGGACATAAATATAGAATTTCTAAAGAAAACACTTGGGGAGTTCTGAAAGACCAATGGGCTGGAATTGAATAATATAGCATGTATTTTATTCAAATCTAAAGGGCTGGATTATAGTTCAAAGCATTTCAGGTTTAACACTGGACTGTCCATACTCCTCCCTCTGGGAGCTTAAGTTAATTGAATTACACTCATTCCAGTGCTCCTGAGAGGGCACCCTATCCCACCAGGGCATAACCAATCCTCTTTGTTTAACTTCAATCTCTCCTTTGTATTCTTCTAGCCTATTAGTCATGATATCTTCTAATCAGACAGAGTGATTTACAAAGTTAAATCTTCAGATGGCTTCATTTTGTAAGTTTAATATTGTTCTTTATTACCTTTTTTGCATATTTTACTGTTAGAACAATGTCCTCTCACAGGCCAGAGCAATAGCCCAGCTGGTAGGGCATTTGCTTTGCACGCGCCGGCCCATGCCGGCCTGGGTTCAACCCCCGCATCCCATATGATCCCCGAGCACCGCCAGGAGTAATTCCTGAGTGCAGAGCCAGGAGTAACCCCTGAGGATCATTGGGTGTGACCCAAACAAGTAAAAAATAAAAAAGAACAATGTCCTCTTTTGTATAGAAACAGGAAGACAATTCTACACATTTGTAATATAGGAGTCAATTGACTGTAAATGACATTTACTCCTGTGCTCTGTAATATTTACCTGACTTAAACCTCAGTTGCCCTTTACCTTAGTTCTTCACTTGTATCACTTCACTTGTCTTCACGTTCATCAATTTGCTCGAGCAGGCACCAGTAGCATCTCCATACTTCCTGTCGACTACTAACGTAGCCCAATGGCATCTACTCACTCCAGGAATACAAAGAGCCTCAGATCATTGCTTCCAGATCATGGGAATTAGATCTGTAATTGTTACTGGTTTTTGGCATATCAAATATGACACTGGTAGCTTGCCAGGCTCTGCCATATGGGTGGTATACACTCAGTAGTAGGCTCTCATCTAGTGCATTAACTGATGAACCACAACAAGTAGAGATTAGTTATTCTCTTGTGTGGAACTCTGATGAGCTGTGGAGTTCAGTTGTTGAAAATGGCAGCCTTCATGGTGTGGGGTTCCTCTGACTTCTTGGAAGGCTCTGCTGGGATGGTGAGCCAGGGCTAGAACTCACTTTCCCTCCTGGGCACCTCATGATCAGCTGAGTACAGGGAGAGATGGTAGCAGCTCTGCCCATGAGTCTGACTCTCTGGATCAGGCATACCTGATCACACTTTATTTCTTACACACCAAGAAAATGGTCCCGCTGTGGCTCTTGGATGGACCTGGGACAGGGCAAGCCATGAGTAAGCTACACTGTCCTCAACATGGGACAGAATCTAAGCACCATAAGAAGTGTAATAACCTAAGAGCATGGTCATAGAACAAGTTCTGTCATGACGCATAAAGAATAAACTGAATAAGGACCTTGTTGGGGTTAGAAAAAATCTAACCTGGCATGAGGATTGTAATCTGGAATATATAACAAGATTTCCTGAGGAAAAGCTACCCCTACTATGAGTCTGGAGAGTCTATAGACAAATTCCACACATCTTGTTGTGTTTATACAAAATGACTAAAAGCATTATTAATAAGTATATGTAATATGTATGTTTGAGTGGATTACCAGTAAAGCAAAAGAGAAAACAATATGCCCTAAGGTGGACTTTCATCCCTTTCCTGGGGCGGGTCTCCAAGAAGTTATCTAAGCTAATATAGCCCCAAGATAGGATTCCATTTCTGGGGTGGACCCCCTAGAATATTGTCCCCTGAAGGAAGGGTCTTTAGATCTGTTCATTGTTTTATAGCTAAAGTTTTAACATCTATCTGTAATCCCAACCTTTGATCATGTCTCTATAACGAGCCACGCTCACTTGGATTAACCAGCCCAAGAAGCCTGTGCCTGCAGTCATTCACTGGCCGTGGACACCTGCAAAGCCCCGTACTAACATATTACATGAAAAGCAAGGAACTAAAATTTCATCTTGATGGAGAAAACATTACTAACTAGAGCTTAGATGCAGTGCCCTGCAGTCTAGAAACCTTGAATCTGTATAACAGATATTTTCAATATACATCTTGCTTTAACTACTGAATTTTGATAGTAAACTGATGTAAAATGTAATATTCTTTAGGAATCTCAGTTTACTCCTCTGAAAAAAAAACTTAAAAATATACTGTACCATGAAGTATTTGTGAACATGAAATGGCTAAATACATAAGAAGCAAAAAATACTGTGTTATAATTTCTATTACTATCTAGTAGGAAACTGCTTTCTAATACAGGAAAGTCGGCTACATCTGCGCAAGTTGGCAAGGCTTGAACACAGTCTACCCACCCCAATCCACTCTAACCACTTCATTAATGTATGATAGGAAGTGCCAAAGATTCTTCAGCAGAGAAATGACATAATATTTGGTCAATACAAAAAAATGTCTCTAGGGGCAGTATAGAGGGAGAAAGAAGAAATAAATCAGAAAGCTTATTGCAGACTTCAGAAAATGCTCTGAAAGGAAGCTAGAGTCATGGGACTAGAAAAAAGCAAGATGTATATAAGATGTATTTGTCAAAGTTTTTTTTTAAAAGGGCACGATTTAGTCAGCTGGTGAGTGCAGCAAACATCAATTTTTCTGCCTTAGGGACCACAATGGATGAAGCTACCATTGTCCAAGAGGGAATAGAAGATGGGGAGAATATACAGCACCTGTCTTCTTCAAAGCCAGTGAACATGTTTTCAGAATTACACTTATTTGGAGTAGCTGCAAAAGCAGAATCAACAAGAAAAAATGTTGCTTGCCTCTTGAAAGGAAACGCCATTTCTTCTTTATAGCACCCCAAAACTACAGTGGTTTCTTCTATCCGGAATCTGCCTTATTTGTCCTGTTCCTCTTTTTAGCAAGGAAACATAAGCATCAGGAATTCTACCAGCAGCTCATCCACAGGATGATATATAATAGCTTTAGTCATTCAGCTACTGAAAAGGACTGTGTTAATACTTTCAGTTGCCATGTAAAAACCAAAGTTCAAGTGACTGAAACTTTGTGACTTTCCTTTCTGGAATAATGATAAATGCAAAAGAGTTTGATGGTATCTGTTCACTAGGAGATCGCAATGAATCAGATAAAGAATCATAAAAAACTTATGGGGATGAGTATGTGACCGAATATCAGAGTTTATGCTTCGCATGTACTGGGCCCCAATTTTAATCACAGTCCCGCAAAACAAAGAGATGGCTTTAAAATATTAGTATCGGGACCAGAGCGATAGCCCAGCGGGTAGGGCATTTGCCTTGCACGTGGCCGGCCTGTGCCGACCAGGGTTCGATCCCCGCCATCCCATATGGTCCCCCGAGCACCGCCAGGAGTAATTCCTGACTGCAGAGCCAGGAGTAACTCCTGAGCATTGCCGGTGTGACCCAAAAAGCAAATAAATAAATAAATAAATAAATAAACAAATAAATAAATAAATAAATAAAATATTGGTTATCATTTCTACTTATTTTTTTAATTCAGGTAAATGGAGTTCCTAATAATAATAGTTGATTCCAGGAGCAAGGAATGCAGAAAAAAAATATCAGAAGTAGCAAGAAAAATTTGTATGTTTGGTGCAACAACTATCAGAAGAAAAATTATTCAATTTGTGTTATGAACAAATGAGAACAAAGGTTAACACAGAAGTGGGAACTCAGCCTGCTTATCCTGACCCAATCTGTCTGTGATGGCAGGGTTGGAAGAAGTAATCTTTCTTGAAAATTATTTATTTGTTTGTTATTTACTTCTTATTTTTAATTTTTATTACAACACGGTGAGATAGATATTTACAAAGCTGTTCATGATTGGAAGTCAGTCATACAATGTTGCAGCACGCATCCCATCTTGTGCCAAACAAATGACCAGTCTTCTAGTGAAAGGCTCATCTGGGGACATGAGAGGAATCAAGATTATGTCCTGCAGGGATGTGTGAAAATAGGTCATTGCAGGACTTACACTTTGGACAAGAATCTACAAGCAATGTATTTCTAAGTTTCCCTTCTCAACTCACAATGCACAAGATTAATTCATACAGCAGGATAGCAAGATCTAAAACTCCAGGTAAGTACAGGGGGCACCAGAACCTAGAAATTGTCCATGATTCTTGGAGAAAATTGATATAATGTGACATATCGATGGAAGAACCAACAAGGTTTTTATTTTAATGATAGAACTGAATTCTGAAATTAAGCACAGCAGGTAAGAAATGGATCTAGCACAGATGTCAAAAGCTATCATTGACTTTTTTTTATAAAACACTTTTTATCCCTTAAGCTCAGGTTAGAGGCCTATATAGGTTACCATTGTTGAGCAAAAAATAACCCCATCATCATAAGTGTGCATGTTATTAGGGGAATGTTATTTTAATAATTTATTATTTTAATAATATTCTTTTACTTTAGCATGTATTTTCTAATGAAATATTAATAACCAGAGTTACTATAATTTCAATAATTATATTTATTTCACTGTGTGCTCTAACAGTTAAGGCACATATTCAACCCTTTAAATATTTCTTACTCAATTCTTTTTTGCTTTTTAATCTTATCCATCAAAATGTCATACTGAACAGAGATCATCAAGTACTTTTGCATTTGTCATTTTGGAGAGAAACAGGCAAAGTTGTCACCCCAACTTTTAATAGAAATACATTAATTCCAGGAATATTCATGCATCATTCCCTTTTTAAATACTGTTGAGTAGTCACTAATAATGTAAGTATTTATCTGCTATAATTTGAGGGATGCCATTAGTTTGTTTTGTATGGTATACTTAAAATTACTTTTAGATGCTTTTACAATAAGTTCATAAAGGGGTGTTGGCTGCCCAAGAGTCCGCTTTGGGGACTGAAGGTGAAAGCAGTCAGCAGGAGGATGTCCAAAGCCAAGGGACATTGTGCACGGAGGACACATTATCCTGTTCACATGGGTGGGGATGTGGGCGAGAAATCAGAGGGCGAAGAAGCACACACTTCTGGGAGTTCTTCAGAGAGAAGACTCGTTTATTTACCAAGATGCCTAAGACTTTATAGACATATATTCCAAGATTAAGGGAAATCGTTTGCACAAGCATTCCTATATTAACTTTTGCAGTTATTTTGAGGGAAGGGGTGCAACATAAATCAAGTACTGTGATCAATATGCATTTGGTAACTGCCCGGGCTTTTCATCCTTCCCTCTGCCCCCATGTTCATCCACTGTCTGAGACTCCAACTCAACAGGTTTGGCAGGGGCTGTATCACTGTGAGCAGGCATTAGACTTCGGTTTTCTCCTATCTCCCAACACCCCTGGCCCTGCAGGCTGAGTCTTGCATTCCTCCACACTGTCTCTTCTGCTGTCTGAGGGTGGCCTCACAAAGGGATTTCATCTTTAAGTATTATGCTAGATATGTAAGTAAACCTATAAATGCACTATGTAAGGTAATTATTGTGGATGTTTTCTGTTTAGGCACTGAATTTACCCCATCTGGTCCCTCTGAGCTCTCCAGGAGTGTTCCCTGGGTACAGAACCAAGAATACAAACCAAAAATAAGGAGCATTGCGGGGGAACCCAAAATATATTAATTATACAGTGACTCTGTTCTGAGATCCAGGCTCAATTAGCAGAGCACATTCATCTTACAACAATGAAAAATAGAAAAATAACTAAGGGTCATAGATTTCTATTTCCATCCATAAGGAGTTTCAGAGATAAGATTTACTCTACCAAAGGGGTAGGAGAATATACACAAACATTAAAATATTTGTTTCTGAAATGTTGCATGCCAGAGAAGAGCAGGGAGGTATTTGATAGAAAAGAAATCAATGAAGTGAGCCTCTTATCTAGACAGAATTTCTTGATTTTAGGGAATGAGTAAAGAGATAATTCAAGTACAAGTTTAGCCCACGAAGTGTATGCAGACAATAAATTAAGGAGTGAGAAACACTGAATTGGTTAGAATTTGCAAGATAGATTCAGTATATATGCATAAAAGGATAGATACAGCATATATGCATAAAAGGAGCTCTGGATATCTGTACAGGCTTACTTTCAAATTGCCAAGTGAATATTGTAGTGAAGAAACTACAAAAACAACAAGAAAAAAAACCATTAAAAAAAACAAAAAACAGAGAAGCAGTAAAAATAGAAATTGACATCTCAATTCACATGACATCAATCAGGCAAAGACTGTAGAAGAATTCTATGATTCTATGTTCCAGTTATGGGGAAAATTTCCTCAGTCTGATTTATGTGATCCTTGGCCAGTCTGAGTCCAGCTAAAAGGTTAAGTTTAAAAATGAAAAAAAGATGAAAACCATTATACACTAAATTCAAAAAGACCATCAACAAACAAACTATTATATAGACATGAACACACATATACGTGCTTTGTCTACGTAGGCGGTTTGTATGTGTCAATATACATGCAACACCACAAATGTAAATTAATAGTGTCAAACTCATCCAAAATTTATCAGGCATTTGAAATAAATATCAATTAATACAAATTAGCCTCAAAAGGAAGATTTTTTAGATGATTAAGCATAAACCATTAGATTAGAATATTCCATGCTCTTTGTGCCACCAGAAGAAAGATTTATTACATAAATTAGATGGGACATCTAAACCTTAGCAAAATTAAACTCGTAGAAGTGTCTAAGAGAAACAAACTATGTAAGAGCCAATCATAGACTATACTATGTAAAAGAATACATTGGCAGCTTGAAAATATATCAGTAGCACTTAATATTTAAAACAAGATTTTAAATGATAAATTGAACATAAATTAGGTTTTTAGTAAAGTTACGTAGACCTGTCTATGCAATTGGTATCAAAGAGAAAAAGTAGGAACATTCTGTTCAATTTTTCCACAAATTTTATTAAAAATATAAAGCTACAGGCTTGGGAAGTCACCGTTAATCCAAAACAAGAAGCATAGAATCCAATAAAATATCACACATATTAAATGTTTTATATTTTCTTGCTTGGTTGACAAAAGCTTTTTAACCGCATTATTATTTCGTATTTGTTATTTTATTTACCCACTGCACATCCCCAGATAAACATTGTCCAAAGATCTTCTGCCTGGTGAACCTTTAGTCAGCACAGATAAATTTATATTGGTACTGCTCAGATCTTGTTTGTGTTAGTAACTATCTCAACCCTTATTTTATTTCTTTACATTATTCATTGCTTATTGTTATTTTCCTTCTGACACAACTTTGCTTAATATAATACTTTTCAACTCCATCTGGGTTGCAGAAAATAGTATGATTTCATCTTCTCTCACAATTGAGTAGTATTCCATTGTTTATATCTACTATGATTTCAACATCCATTCATTTGTTGTTGGGTACACATGTGCTTCAGGGGTGCATTTATCCTCATAGATTAATGTATTAGTGTTTGTGAGTAGGTGTCCGGGAGATGATTCCCTGGGCCATCTGAGATTTCTTTTCTTAATTTTCTGAAGATGCTCAACAGCATTTATTATAAGGGCTGTACCAGAACGCAGTTCCATAAACAGTGAACGCAAATGCCTTTTCACAACATCCCGCCAATGTTGGTTGTTTCCATTTTTTTAACAAGGGTTATTAACTCTGATAGGAGATATATCTCATAGTCATTTTGATTTGCATTTCCCTGTTAATTAGTAATGAAGGTCCCTCTTCCAGTTTTCTGTTGACTATTTTTATAATTTCTTATAGGAAGTCTCTATGCACTGTTTTCCACATTTATTGATCACTTGATCACTTGACATCCCATATTCATGACTTGCTCCAGCAGGTACCAGTAACATTTCCATTGGACCTATCATGTGCCAATGTAGCCCAATGGCATCTGGTTTCTTCAGGGAATACGAAGAGCCTCAAACCGTTCCTTCAGGGTCTTGACAAGGAAGTATGACCATCTTGTAGGTGGGTGGCCATGCTATCTTTTGACATCCCTTGGGATCCAGTCGGTAACGGCTCCAGTCCAGCGGTCATCTCCAAATTGCATTACATGTCCAGCCCTTCTGATTTTCAATGCCTTGGCAAAGGAGACAGCGTCCCTGACTTTGAAACAATGATGGAGGTCGGAACTCCAGATTCCTTCTCTCACTTGAGTGAGGCGTGATATCCAAGCATTGCTCTTTCGATTCCTCTCTGGGAGACCCAAATAGCATTCTCATCCTGCTTTCATAAGGCCCAGGTCTCTGAGGCATATCATAATGCAAGGAGATTGGTGGAGTCGAAGAGATGTCCCCGAGCCGGAAGTTCTTTATCTTTTTTGCTATTTCTTTGATGCTTTTAAAGACATTCCATGCCGCTCTCTTCCTCCTGCGCAGCTTGGGTTTTAGGTCGTTCATCATGTTGACTTTATTGATGAGGGCTTTTTTTTTGGTTGTTTTTTTGTTTAATAGGTCATTTATCAGATATATAATGTAAAACTATTTCTCTCATTTGGTAGTGTGTCTTTATATAGGAGGACATAATTTTTTTTTGTGTGCAAAACCTTTTGAGCTTAACAGACATGTTTATTTACTTTTGCTTTAGTTTTCCTCACTAGTTATCTCATGGAATTCTCTCTGAGGCCAATATGATAGTGTTCTTTGCTTTTCTTTGTGTATGGTGTGAAACAGGGGGACTAGATTTTTCTTTTTTTCTGTGAGTCTAGTCTAGGTTTTGCTAATCATAATGATTCTTTTAAATATCCAACATTTGGTTCTATTAATCCTTTTATTATGCTTTTTTAATTTCTAAGTCATTAATTTCTATTGATATTTGAAGTAGGGCCTCCCATTATTCTAACATCTTTTTGTTTTTCATTTTCTACTTATTTAAGGTGTGATATGATATCAGGTTGTTTTATTGCACCTGCTCTTGTTTTCTGATAAACACCACATAGCTATGAATGTCCCTATTAGTGCAGCATTTGCTGTGTACCACAGTTTTGTTGTAAACCCTATCTTCATTTAATTTGTTTGTATCAATTGTTTCTATTTTTTCTTTGGTTTACGTAATGACCCAGTGGTTAATCAGCAGTGTGCTGTTCAGCTTCCAAGTGTATGTGATCATTCCTGATTTTCTGTATGTGATTTATTTCCATCTATGCAAAATCATAGTATTAATGGAACTTGATATCATATCTATCTTCTTGATTTTGTGTAGAAGTGCTTTGTGTCTCAGCAATGATCTATCCTTGAGAATGGCCAATTTACATTTGTAAAAAGATGTTTTCTCCGTTTTTACAAGATGGAAAATCCTATAAATATCTATTAAGCCCAATTCTTACAACTCTCCTTTAATGCCTTTGTTTACTTATTGATCCTCAGTCTGGATGATCTAGGGAAGGGTAAAAATGAGCTACTAAAAACAGCGTCTACTTTTTACTTCAAGTCTATTAGTAGTTAGAAATATAACTGACTCCCAAAAATGTGAAATTTGAATTACTGTGAGATATGTGGAAACAAGTTGGTCTTACTATGATGATGTAAAATATTTGGTAGTAGTTACCAAAATAATAACAAGTTTTACTATTACTGCCCACAAACCCTTGTACATATGCAAACACTGGCTGCTAACACTTTAGAAGAGAAATATTTGCAAAGCAAGATTTATATAAATTAGAAATGAATTGCTAATATTTGTATCCAGCCAATTTTTTCAAATTAAAATTAAATTTCAGACAAGAAAATGTTTTTAAAATTAGCTGGATTATCAATATTTGTTAAATAACATAAAAATAATTAATCATTTATGTGTTAATAACATAAAATACATGTCATTTTATCTATTCAATAGCACTGTAACTTACCAACAAATCTATTTTTGTCCCTAACTTTCAGTTTCCAGTATTTGCATTTGACACATAGTTGAAAGGAAACATTTTGACAATACAATCTGTAATTTATGGTAAAATGGTGTCTATAAAAAAGTAAGAAAAGTTCAAGGAAAAGAGACAAATAAATATAAGAAATATAATGCCAAGAATATTGATAAATCAATTTAACTTATTAAATGTCCTCATTTATATTTCAGGAAAATTAGAATTTATTGGTTACTTATTTTTGCCTATGTCTGTTAAATTAGCTCAGTATGTAATCTTTGGAACATTTGATTTTACACATAGTCGACAAAAATAGATGGTAAGGTGGGAATGAGACATCTGAAATTTGTCCAAATGATAAAGTTTTCCTCTATGCAAACATTCCAGATCTCTGTTTACTGAGATCAAGACAGTTATTTCCTCTACCTTCTTTTTATTTCAAAATAGTGAGTATTTAAGTGTAATTACTTAAATACATTTAAGTAATTTTCTTATATAATTTGTGTATCTATTGATATACATTTTGATACTAAAATTTCAAAAATATGCCATCTGGCTTAATAGAATGTTAGAAACTGCTGGGTAATTTAACAAAGTATAGAATTGCTGGTTGTAAAATATAAAATAAAACTTTTTTAAAAATGTACTTTAACATCCAAGAAACTCCAGGTAGCATTCTACAGCAAAGTTTATTCAACATTAAGAAGTGGAAGACATTAAAAAAGGTTAATGTAGGCCACAGTAAAAAAAATGCCC
This sequence comes from Cryptotis parvus, assembly GCA_021461705.1. Classification (NCBI taxonomy): domain Eukaryota; kingdom Metazoa; phylum Chordata; class Mammalia; order Eulipotyphla; family Soricidae; genus Cryptotis; species Cryptotis parvus. The sequence goes on from JAJIBD010026283.1 coordinate 84,234, forward strand.
ATTGCCATGTCCTTCACAGCTCACCATAAATGTGAGCAGCAAAGTGCTATCCATTTTAAAATCAATCAAGGGGATGCAATGCTTAGAATGCAATTGATTTTGGCTAATTTGCAAGTAGAAAGGTTTAGAACTTGAATAATTTCTTTTCCATTTTAGCTGGTTCAACAGCCTAGTCAATGACTCGCCTAATTATTTGTCTTGCTCATTTATTTATTTACTTTAGATAATTCTAAAATGAGCCAACTTTTGATTTATTTTAGACTGCCCTTGGCTAGATAAAAAGAGACCATGGAACCAAACTTAAAGAAAAAGCAGTCAGGATGAGCAAGATAAACTAAAACCTGAAATGCAAGACTTACAATTTTCAAAGGGTGTTCAGAATTTATAAAAAGTGAAAACAATTAAGAGACTGCATTTCAGCCTCCTGTTAGTGAATAGCTTCAAAAACAATGAGAAGAAATCAGGCTAAAATCACTGAAAATTCCATTAGCGACAGCCTAGAATGATGTTAGGTTATTCTTTCTGCCTGCCTTCTCTGGTCAAGTATCACAACAAGCTTACCACCTCTTAGAAGAAAATGTCACCTTGGCTTTACTTAAGATAGTATTCATAAACTTTTAAAAGCTTAAACAAATGGCACTACATATAAATGACTTAGTAAGAATCTGCATCATCCAAACAGCTGAGGCACATTCTAGACATATCTCTAAATTCACTCGCAAGAGGGGAAGCAGAGTGCTCTAATACCAGAATTAAAATAAACAGCCAATCTAAATATACCCATGTCCCAACTCAATGTGTATTGCATATTATCTACATGTGTAGACATGAGAGACATATACAATTAACTGTATACACTAAATGGGATATAGTTTTAAGGACACTGATAAATATATACTTTTAGATATCTGAATATTTGTATCAATTAGGAAAATGGGAACTCAGTAAAAACTTTTTTAAATAGAGTCACTGTTTCAAAATATCTGCTGTTTTTTAAAAATGCCTAATTAATTCAGTATCTTTTCCCCAAAGTGTATATTATGCAAAACAATCGCCCTACTTTCCTTTGATAAAATTACTGGTTTATCTGAATATAGTTAATTGCAAATCTGCTTGTGCTAAGGGAGTTTGCACCTTACTTTTTACACTTAATGAAGTTCTACTGAATAGATACAATTATTAAAATATTTTTTGTAGAATTACACTTTAATGCTATTCCAGCTCAAGTTTTAGATCAGCATTTAATTTTTTTCCCTTAGAGATTAAAAAAAAAAAACCCAGCGAATTGTTCACAATTTCCACGCTGAAAGGAAGTCTGTCAAACTGAAATAGCAACACAATGCAAGCCATTTGTGACTCAGTTCTTGATTGCAGACAGCTGAGATTAATGGCTGAGAGGGGAACTGAGGACACCCTCCAGACGCTGTGATAGCTCCTCTCCCCCCACCCCAGCTTGAATGCTGCTTCCGTCTTCTGCAGTGTGTCTGCATCAGTCTGCTATTTCTTTTCTCTGTAATTTAATGGGACAGCAGTGCTGATACACATCTCGATCATAAAAATATAAAAATCATCCATTCGCTGAAAGACTAATGAGTCAGACTGAGATTTATTGGATCTAAAAACTTTGGACATTAGAAATCCTGGGAACTTGAACATGAATCCTTCACAAAATAAAATCCACTATGTTTACTGAGACTCACATGAATTCTTCAGTTATCTTGACAACATGAGTGATCTCAGCATGAAGAGAGGACTTTCGAGTAGAGCAGAAGCAAAGGGACCTTCAGAGTCAGCTTTTTTTTTTCTTGAGACATGTCTCTTGTACATAAATATATGTATATCGATATTTTATGCAGACTTAATCTAGCAATTATCTTGTAGAGGGATCCTGTCCAGTGTGCTCAGGGGCATCAAAATATGGCCAGAGTCAGCAATCTATCTTATCTTTTCAATCTCTCTCTTTGAGACAAAATTTTAATTGTTTTGAGGGCCAATCTAGTAACTGTCTCCATCTATGTTGTGGTTTGTTTAATGTATTTTGCTATTTACTATTCAAAAAACAAAGACCACCATGCAAAAGATAAGTCATCTATGAGACATCATTACTTCAGAGGCCAGAGACCTAGTATGGAGGTTATGTTGCTTGCTCTACATCCTGCCAACCTCAATTTTAAGCCCATATACTGCATACTGTACTCCAATCACTCTTAAAGATCATTCCTAAGCGGAGAGCCAGGAGTTGTCCCTAAATACAACTGGGTATGGCCCAGCCCTTTCCACATTAAAGGGAAATAAAAACAATTCAACTGTTACTAAATACATTTGAGTACTTTATATGTTTTCCCACACACACTGGCAATACTCAAGCTTTGCTCACAGCTATCATGTTCCCATGATTAATCATGTTCAAATAATTTTTTGTTCTTATCGATCAAAACTGATCCTTAACTCAGGTCCCTAATATTGATATTTTAAGGGTTGTGATCCTTAACTCAGGTCCCTAATATTGATATTTTAAGGGTTGTTAAATGGTATCTGTTAAGGTGAATATACAGCATGAATATCATCTGGGTTCATGATACATCTTGCATATAATCCAGGGCATCACACACCCTGAAACATTGCTAAGTGCAATACTGGAAGTCAGGGATCATGGCCAAGTTACCTGGGTGCTCCCCATCACTGTAGCAACTAAGCAGTATCACATTCTCAGGTGCTTGCCCTGAACTGCTGCTCAGTTTTATGACACTATTAGTGTAGCCCCTACGTATCCAGAGCACAACTTGGGAGCCCTCTCCTGAAGTCATCAGAGGGTATTTGATAAAGTAATTGCAGAATTCCTACCAAAATATTTTTTCTTTTATCCATCTGACTTTAAAACCTAAGGAAATCTTCTCAGAAGATCACAACTTACTTCCAAAGACCCCAACAGAATGGAAATGACTGTTACTTCAAGTTATTTTCAGATTCAACCACAGATAGGATTTCAGAGGCATCTTTGATAATAATCTTTTCAGCTTTTACTATACATCTTGTTTACAGCACTTCCTATCCTAGTTCTGATCAATAAACATAGCCAAGTTATCCTTCAGTACAATGGTGGGATTTAAATTCCCAACCTCAAGCCAAATCCCTAAATTTGTAAACGACACAAAAGTTTCTCATCATGGCCTCATGGCTGCAAGAATTGCAATTATAGAAGCAAGTAAAATCTAGGTGTAGAAATATTATTTAATAATAACATTATTATTAATATTAATTTAAAATAATAAATTGACATGAAATCAAATCAAATTGTTTTTAAAATTCCCAACTGATTCAATTCTGTCTAACTTTAGGGGTAGATATTTTGTCAATATTACCATTCTGGGTTGATCTAATACCTGAAAAAATTATTAGTTTACCCTTAATGATAACTAAGGTTTGAGTTTACTTTGAGAATTTGGTAAATGGACAAGATAAAGTTCTAGAGTCGCTAAGCATTCAGTTATCATATAATTTAGATAGTCTTGTCTTTTTTTCCTCTAGGCCCAAATGAAAAATCTATTGATTTGGATAGAAGCAACCACTATGAGTATCACAGATCTGGGAATACAAATACCAACATGTTTGACCAGTCATTTACAAACATCAAACTAATCTTACTGAAAAGGCTATCTATCTCTCCACTGACAGGTCAGTACCTCAAATAGCAGCATGCCAAAATCTGGCTTATTATAAAATGTTATAGATATTCTAACACTATTCATCGCCATGGTTAAATAGGCTGTTCACTTTTAATTTCAGAGTCCAAGACATCAATAAACAAATCAAAAACCATCTCAATCTTCATAGGTTTGCTTGCTCATAGAAATTAAACACACAAAATAAAATTTGTGTGTATGTCAAGTCATGTAGTAACTTACATAAAAAATAAACAGCTAAGTATAAGAAAGAAAACAAGGACAGAATATTTTATTTTAATTATTTGTCTATTTTGTTGTTATTTTGAGACTCTACCTGGTGGAAATCAGAGCTTACTCTTTGCTGTGCACTCAGGATCACTGCTGGCAGGTTCAGGGGAGCACATGTATGGCTGGGGATGGTACCTGTGTTGGTCATATGCAAGGCAAATACCCACCTACTGTATTATCTATCACTCCAGCCTCATAAGACAGAACATTTTAACATATCATATTTGGAAAATTGAAATGTAGCAAGCAAGTATTTGAGAATTTACTCCAAGAAAATAAACTTAAAGGAGAAAAGGCTGGAACTTGATAAATAATACAGAGGTTAGAGCACTTGCCTTGCATACAGTCAAACTGATTTGGAACCCCAGTACCCTGGTTGGTTTCCTGAACTTGCCAGGAATAATTCCTGAGTGTAGAATCAGAAATATTGCCTGAGCACTGCCAGAAATGTCCCTGCCTCCTAAAAAGTAGAGAAGAGAGAGAAAATATCAAGAGATAACGAGGCCATATACAAGAAAAGAAATTAAAAGTTGCTTTCAATGTGTCATTTAGGAGTATATACTACTTAGAATTAAAACAATTATTTGATGAAAATTTTCTCAGAAATTTATTTTTAGAAAGCGATTTTTTGGTTCCCTGTATCTAGTAGCATACTTTCTATTTAGTTCTTCAGAAAATTTCAGGGGTACATAACTCCTCATCTTTCTTAAATATTCTCTATACTACTTTTGCCAAAGTTATATTCTAAAAACAAAGATGTCAACAAGGCAATGCAACACCCAAACCGTGGTTTTTCAAACTTCCTACAATTTGGTCACTTTTGAGAATATTCTAATCCATTTTTCTAAGTGATAACTTCAAGTGACGCCTTGATGTGAGAGAAATCATACATGATGCGGAAGGCAGGTTTGAGACTCAGCCATTCCTCTTCAGTGGTCATGGAAAGAATTAAACAAAATAAATAAAGATGCGGAAATGAATGTCATGAAAGGCACAGAGGTGATAGCAAGTAGCTTAACCTCACTGTATCTCACACAGTTCCTTTGCCCAATCTCACGCTCTTCTGAGGCGCATGATCGCCGGCTGTACACAGTGGCCACCGACTTTGTATTCTTCTTCTCTATCACCTGGAAGAATCAGACTCTCTAGACCTCTTGGCAAATTTCAATTTGACCATGCATGCTGGTATTCCAGAAAATGTGACTTTTAAAAATTTTCTACAAGGCCTATTTTCAGTTCCCTACTTCCAAGTGTTTTATATGGTTTCATTCTTCTTTCTATTAAATTGTCTGCATTTTACTAAGCACCATGAATTGCAGTGTTGCTCAAGTTGAGGTGAGACATACACTCTTTGCATACCAAACCCATCACCATTGCAACCTCTTTAGACCAATGTTCTAGTTTTCCTGGCATACCACCACTTGCTTCCTCCCTAACCAGCCATCTTAAGAGGAACCTTTCAAAGTTTGGTCTCGTAGTTTCAGTGTGCCGATACTGTGTTTTAAGTGCTATCATTCCTTAGCACTGCTGAAATTCTGAACCCCCTTAACTCAGCATCTGGCTCTCTGCATCTCTTATGTCTTTCCCTCCCCTCCGTTTCTATTCTTCCCTTCTTCTACTTATACTTTGTGACCAAGAGTGATCTGGGCACCAGCCCGCTTTGTGGAAGCTTATTTTCCCTTATACTAATTCCTATTCCATGTAAGTCATAGTGGATTTGCTTTTTTGGGGATCTCTTTTTTTTCCTCTTTCTCTGTTTCTGTCTTTTTCTGAGGAGTTTCACATATACTACTGCTAAAGTACATTTTATTCTTTTGTAAGAGAAGAAAGTCAACTGGATTCATTTTTGACTGTTTTTATTTCATGAAATTGATATCGTGGATACTGTTATTCATGGTAGGAATACGATTCCATACTATATTCCTTCTGTACAACTATAAACTGTTTTGCTTCCTCATGTATGGTTTTCTTATGGTGATATACTTATATGCCTTATATTTATAAGGCATATAAGTATTTAGGAAATAATGGAAATTAACATGAAAATGTTTCTCAGAAAAGAAAACCTGAATAACAGAGTGTAATTAAATTTCTTCCAAGAAAGAACTCCAGTTAGGTTGCCTCAATGGTATGAGTCCTTTTTATTCTACTTATTGAAAAATGAAAATGAGTGCATGTGTACAGGATCCTTCTTTCCCTACTGAGGGAAGCTTTGTATAACTTTTGATTCCTGCTACGTTCATCCCTCCTACCATGACTCCTAGGTGACAACCCAATTGGGTCAAAGCTCATGTTGGTGTACCCACATCCCTTCACTGACAGAAATCAACGTTTTACTCTACTATTCTGATGTATATGTTTTGTTTTGGTTTTGGTTTTTTGCCACACATGGTATTTCTCAATAATTACTCATGATGATGCTTGAGGGACCTTTGTGGGGAGTCAGGGATTGAGTCCTAGTGGGCTGACTGCAAGTCAATCACATTAACCACTGAAATATCACTCTAGGCATCCATTTTATTTTAAGTCATTCCCTGAGGCTGAGCCATGCCTTAATGAGTAGCCAGTTTATGCTATTTGTGATATATCCCCAGATATCAATTAATATTTTAATTAATGCTGTAATTAAAATATTAGTTGGTTTTCAATGTTTTTCACTCTACTCAGTTCCCATAAATGAATTTTAAATGTTAATTTCATTATGAAAGTTTTCATGACAGAATTATTAAAATAATTTTAGCTTCATGTAATGGCAAAAGTGTGCCTATATATTATAAACAAATTGTATGTACTTTATTCCTGTATATGAATCTATAGTGTATAGTAACATTGATAATGCTAAATTTGTTAATCAATGCATATGTATATGTTTTATTTTATTATGCATGCACAATGATTTAATGCTTTCCATACATGAAATGAGCCAGTCAAAACAATGGATTGGCATTTAAGAACATAAAAGTGACATGTGTGAAGGTTGTGAGTTAAAAGAAACTTTTTAAGAAATGACCCAGAAATACTACTTCTGGGAATATACCTGATGAGCTCAAAATTTCACTGCAAAATACCATCTATGTTCACAATAGCCAGAATCTGGAAACAACCCAAATGTTTAAGAACAGATGACTAGATAAAGAAACAATGGTATATCTTCACAATGGAATACTATGCAGCAATCAGGAAAATGAAATCATGAAAATTGCAAATAAATGGATGAACATGTAGAGTATTATGCTGAGCAAAGAGTTAGAGGGAGAAGGACTGCAATGGAATAATTGGACTCATCTATGTTATATAAATACCTAGTATGAGAGTAATATCCAAAGACAATGGGAAAAGGACCAAGAGGGATAGTCCACTGTTGGAGGTTTGCCACAAGTAGTGGTGGGGGTAGGACAGTGAGGAGAGGGACCACTATGCCAAAGGTAGTTGGAAACGGTCACTTTGGGCAAGCACTATGTGCTAAAATCAGGTAAAGAAGCAAACGTGATAACCTTTCGGTACTGGCATTGCAAACTATTATGTCCAAAACCTTCCCCTGGAGGTGTTGCAGGTTTGGCTGCAGTGCCCAGCTGTGTCAACAGGTGGCAGACTGGAGACAGGCTAGTCTACATCCAGGGCTCTGCCCCTGTGGGCCCCTGTAGGTTGATGGTCTGACATAGAAAAAGACAAGTCCCCTGGGATGAACCCAGAGCCATGGCAGAGCCTGGCAAGCTACTCCTGGTATAATTGATATGCCAAAAACAGTAACAATAATGGACCTCATTCCCAACGAATGGAGATGTTACTGGTGCCCACTTGAGCAAATAGATGACCAATGGGAAGGCAAGTGATAAAAGTGAATGTCCAAAAGGAAACAGAGATAGTGAGAGAGAGTGAAGGAAGAAAAATGCCTACCATAGATATAGGCTGAAGGAAGAGAGTGTGAGGGAAATCTGGCAAATTGGCAGTGAAAAATATACAATGGTTAAGGGATGACTGATGGAATATTGCATGAATGAAATCCAATCATGAAACTTTGTAACTCTTTATTTCATGTTGACTAAATTAAATAAAAAGAAAAAAGAAAAAGAGATCATTTGCCTGAAAAATCATGTTTGGATGCATTGAGTTTGAATGAAATATTTTCAAGGATGGGCTTAGAATATAGCAGTCCCATGGCATCTTATATGCCACCACAAAGAGTGTGAAATTAATTCTGCTATCAGTGCTTTTAAGTTCTCTTTTCTAGGATAGGGGCATTCTTCAAGGTGCTCAGGAGCTAGTCCTGGATCTATGCTGAAGAGTGACTCCTGTGCACACTTTGGAACTGTATGTGATTAGGACTAACTGCAGATTAGGACTAAGCTATACCTAAGGTAGAGCCAGTGCCTTAACCATTGTGCTACTGACCTTCATATGTGTCTAAAGGAATAAGAGAATGAAAATTCTGTACATGAGGCTCTAATAATCAGGAATTATACAATGTTATAAAATGTTATACGAAATAGGTCATGGAGAAAATGGAAAAGTTGGAACACCAGAAGACTATGACGGCATGAAAGATAATAATGTGACCTCCAAAAAACGTCCTCCAAAAGAGGAAATTGTCACTGAGATTGAAAAAAAATGACTCTGAAGAATCAATTGTGGGAGTTTTCCTGTAAGAGAGTGCTTGGGTGACTTTAATGAGCTCACATTTAGCAGGAGAGTGTAGTAGAATCCATGATATTATGACTAATATCTGGAGAAACAAAATCAAAGCTGGCAAAAAGCAGAACGTAAAGATTCTGTAGACAAATAAGCATATGTGTAAGTATCACAAAAGAAAACTTTGCTAAGGGGTAACAGAGTCCTTGCAGTAAGAGGTATGTTTACCATTTTAACCCAACAGGCTGAGAGTTTCCTAGTGAAAACAATTCTCAGTGAAATCACAAATCTCAACAAAATCAGAAATCACAAATACAATTTCAGTATTATTTTAAACTGCCATTTCCATGATGGCAGCCAAATTAATATTTGCAATTCAAAAACTTCTAGGCAGAGAGGCTGGTAACACATTATAAAATCTTTTAACATAGTCATTTAATGCATTGAGTAATGCTCAAATATCAGCACTGTTTTAGAACTTTTCTTTGTTAGTTAAAGGGAAAGCCTTTGGTTTCTCTTAGGGAAATCAAACTTGTATTTGAAATTGGGATAAAACTATGCATCGATAAACATTTAAATTAAGATTATAGACTAGAAGATAACCAAAAGTGGAGCACACATACTTTGCTTGGGTTTAGTTACCTGTACATTTGTCCCCTGTATACTGCTGGAAGTGAACCCTGAGCATTACCAGATTGACCAAAAACTAAAATAATAAATAAAATAATTGTAATAAATAAAATAAGAATACATAGTTAAGAGGCCTCTGAAGACTAGGCTTTATTTTTTTATAGACACTTAAGTTCTTTTGCATCCATGCTGAGTTTTCACATCGAACAAGAGTTTTCAGATAACCCCCTCACTTTCAAAAAGAAGAAAAGTGATATAGAAAACTGAACTACGAAATGGGAAAGCAGCTCGTCTCTGGACATTCAAACCCTGGCCTCTGGACTCTTGGATGGCTGCTTTTTTAAATGTGATTCTAAAACATGCTGAAATAAAGTTCTAGCAGCACTTTATTTGAGCATAAGAGAGACAAAGGCTCAAATAAAGTGCTGCTAGAACTTTATTTGATGTTGATGGTATTTTATGCTTGTACAAGCTGGTACAGCATCCACAGACTACACTTGATTATACCAATCACATTAAATGTGGCTATTGTAACTCTAAATTAAAAATGGAATCACTAATGACATTTAATCTTAATTAGCTTAAATATAAGTAGCTTTGTGGCTAGAGGCATACTGCATCAGTTAGTACAAAAAAGAACATGTAGTAATTAGCTCTCTAAGAGATGTCCATCATATTCTCTCAACAGCCCCCTCTTTAACTAAGCTACAAATCGATTATATTTGAATGTTGCCTTTTGGAAATGGCAACAATTACTTGTGCTTCCTTTTATTTCCCACATTTCAATGCTTGACTTTATACCAAGGATAAAAAACATAATCTGCTGAGGCTTCATATATATTTTTTACTTTGACAATGTTAGAGTGTTAGGGGCAGGAAAGGAAATAGATATTAATTTACAAAAAATCCCTATTTACAAATTTCTGTAGTGTGAGAAATACATTGTTTTCTGAGTGATGACAAAAACTTCTCCCCCACACACATAGTTTTCTAATTGCGCTCAATTTCATTTTATCCAAATGCACATGAAGGTTTAACCCTACAGTAGGTAGTATAAGAAAATGTGATCACTGGTAACCAGTTGACCTCCTACCCTGATCACATCATAAGAAAGTGTCTAGTTCTCTCATAATAATAAAATATCGACCAATTCTACTTAGAGAAAATACTTGGCATGCTCGATTCACTTCTTAAAATGGAAAATATAATTGAAAATCCTATTGATTTTACTTTTCAGGTATCCATTTACATGGGAAATGTAAGATAACCTTAATTAACATCAAGAAGTAAATTGGTAGAAATGTTATACACAGAATACAACCTTCGGATGACCTTCAATTGCCACTTAAAATACAGTGTGCTAATAATTGTCCAAAGTTCTGATACCCACCTAAAACTGAGCATTAAATACAGGCAAAAGATTCACATGACAACCTCTTAATGTATATATTGTAATCCACAATGTGGACGGGAAGGAAAAGAGAAAAAGAGAGAGAGAAAGAAATAAAGAACCTGCCATAGAGGCAGGCTAAGGGAGGGGGAGGGAATCAGGGACATTGGAGGTGGGATATGGGCACTGGTGGAGGGATGGGTGCTGGAACACTGTATGACCGAAACCCAAATATGAACATCTTATGAACATCTTTGTAATTGTATATCTCATGGTGGTATAATAAAATATTTAAAAATAAATAAATTTTTAAAAAGGAAAAATAAATAAATAAATTATAAGTCCCTTTTCCCCCAAAAAAAACTGAAACACAAATAGAATTAGCTATTACTTGCATCATATAATGTTTTTGAGTTCATTTTACTCATTTGCTTGTTTGATTTGTTAAGTAGAGCCATTGATAGCACATGTCATCAAATCAGTATCCCTGGGTTATTTTTCATATGTGTCCTTATTCTTTTTCTTTAATTTCTTTTAAAAATAGATAAAATGTTTTACTTAATATTTAAGGAAATGAATGGCTTAGAACAACTACATCAGTCTGAAATTCTTGTCGAAAACATCTCAAGGGAACTGCTTTACAGATCCTATAAGGCATGTCAAAATCCACTGACTTCTTAAGAGGTGAGAGGTCTTTCAACAGGGTCTAGGAATTGTTTTATCTCTCTCAGCTTTCCTCTTTGAAGCAACTGGTTTTGATGCTCTGTAAATTAGCATTGATATCTATTGCTTTCGGTCCTCAATGACCATAATTTCTTTGAACGAAATAATCAATGAGTTCCTTAGTTGGTGTATTTAAAGATACTTTTGTTTTTCTAAGTATTCCTTGTGCTGTGTTAGGAATCCATTTTCTAATTCATATGGCCAGCTTATAGAGTAAGGGTTTTACCAAATTGTTTCTTCTAAATTAAAAGAAAGTCATTCATTGTTAACTGGAATCTGTGCTTAACAATTGAACTTTATGCTATAAGCCATCAATTATGGGCTTTGAATAACATCATTATCACCAAGGAAACATAGTCCATATACCAAGGGTAAAGAACTGTGTGGCCATTATAAATACTACAAGTACAAACAATCTAGGGATTTTGAGCAATGATTCAATTAATGCATTATGAATAGAAAGCTATAGCTCTGTAAATATTGCCTTTTGTGTTTACAGTTTATCCTTCTCAGATTGCAGCAGCAATGAGTCCCACAATGCTGGATGTTGAAGTGATCCTAAATCACTGTAGAAATTACTGGTATTTTTCAGAGTCTGTAGGAAGAAGCACCATAATTTTAGCTTAATAGATTTAAGAATTGACCTGTCATCCATCTTTCAGAGTCTTAAACTGATTGATATAAGAGCAGATACCATCCTTTTGATCTCAGGTATACCCATGAAGAGAATATATATAGACCAAGATTTGGAGGATGCTAAGCTAAAGCCTGTGCTTATACTTAGTAGAGTTTCTAAAATGGGCTTAGTCTACCAGGTTTACCAAATCCTCAAGGTCCAATTATACTTCTTGGGTTCAGTCTCACTTCTCTGATCTTTTCATGACTGCTGGTGGACACAGATAACCCTGGGGTCACTGATAAAACAATTTTAAAGCAGGTCACTAAATATTAAATTAATGGTAATTTGGGGAGTTATAATCAATGTTTTCTGAGAACTTCAGATTGCAAAGCTAGGATAATAGAATGTTTTCTCTGATCACAAATTCCCCAGATGTAAAATCATCTAAGTCATTTGCTGTGGTTTAATCTTTTTCAATATTGAAGTTCTTCAATTACCTTATGATTATGGTATCTCCACTGCCAGGTAAGTACCATCAACTATTTTTAAACAGCTATCATAACCCCTGAGCATCGCAGGGTGGGACCCAAAAAGCAAAAAATAATAAATAAATAAATAAGAAAAAATAAAATAGCTATCATATCTGCCTCTGGAGTTTTCTTTTCTCTAAGCTAAAAATCCCTAGTGTGTTCATACTGTGCCTTAATATGGCTCCCACACACATACCACCCAAATCTACATCTAACTTCAATCACATTTCAAAGCTATTATATTTTTCAAAGCATTAACTATTTAAAGGTTCTCTTTAAAACTTCTCTCCTATTAAGCTTATAGTCAAATTGATAACCTGAGTCTCTTTTGCATGTGCTTCAACTATAAATTTTTCCTATCTCTTAGTATTCAATTACACATTTAGCCTGACTAATCTTCACAGTTATCTTGAAAGGTAGACAGTTTATTGCTTAAATTTGATCTTATCTTCTTAGATCTTAAATAATCTTGGAAAAATAGGCTATTCCAGCGAACATATTTATTATGTCAATATTTTGTACCATGCGCTGTTAGGACTCTTAATAAAAAGTATAAATGATGAATGAAAGCAAGTAAACAAGAAAAGCAAATTCCTATTTTTAAGAATAGCAAATTATAATGATCACAACACTAAGGTTCAAGTATAAAATAAAAGTTAGTGCAATCATTTTTAGATGCCTGAGTTGAAAACTTCACTATGTAAATGAAAATAGGCCATAAGTAAACACTATTGTGTTAAATGATTTATATTGTCTTATTTACAAAGGTTAATATCATATAGAAATTCATCACTACAAATTGGCTTATGTTGATTTATCTTCTGATAATTCCATTTGCGGTTTCTTTAAATTTTGCTGCAGCAAGCAATGTGAAATAAATTATTTTTATATCTGCCTAGGGGGCAGACTGGGGATGGCATGGACTCTGGGGATACTAGTGGTGGGATTGGTATTGTAACACTGAACACCTCAAACAATTCTATTATGACTGGCCTTGTACATCACTGTGTTTTAATTTAAAAAAGACATTAATGAGTGAAAAAGAAAAATTAAATTCTGAAGAAAAGGAGGAGAAATGAGGGGAAAATAAAAGCAACTAACAGAACTGAAAAGCTGGAGGCAGCTGGATGAGACTCTTCTTCAGCTGCTCACTGGATTTTCTCTTCTGTAGTGTCATCCTAGCGGCTGGTACTTGAAGAGCAGGTGATTCATTGTTGCTCAGTGAACTCTGCTCAGGGCATACTCCTGGCTCTGTGCTCAAGCGTCACTCCTGGTGGTGCTCAGTGGACTATGTGTTACTCCAGTCATCAAATTAGCTAAGTTATTGTACTACATCTCCAGCCCTTGAACCACAGTTTCAATATTGGAGAGTCATATCCTGAAGTAGTTACTGTTCTTCTGCACATTCAGCATCAGCTCATCCAACCACAGAATGCAGCACTGTGGAAAAGCTCTGTGGGCTATGAATAGAGGTTACACAGGCTGATATCACCCGCTTTTAATGGCTGCGGTGTGAGGGGTACCAACCACAGGGGAGTGCTCAGGGCTTACTCCTCGTTCTGAGGTCAGGGATCATTCTGAGCAGGGGTTCAGGGGATGATATGGGGTATCACGAATTTGACCTGGGTTAGCTACTGGCAAGGTAAAGTCCCTACATACTGTACTATCGTTCTAGCCCCCTAGCTATCATAGTTGTATCACTGAAGACCTGCTGGGTGAGTTTAGGCATGCAGAATGTCTAATACCACTGATGCCTACAACAGGATTGAAGCAAACAGACACAAAAGAAGTCTATATGAGGCAAAGCATCACTAATTTGCAAAGATCAGCACTGAGCAGAGCAAGGAAGAGGAGCCAGGTGGTAATAAAATTTATGGATGCCGAAAGATGTAGGCCCTCATAAGCCATAAAGGGCCTCATGTTAGAGTAGCATTCTCATCAATATTGTGGGTTTTGTTAACAGATAAAAATATTGGTGTCAGTATTAGGCTCAGTCACACTGTCAGACACTGAGTGAGATTACCACAATAAATGCACTGATCAGAATGTTCTACACAGATATTCCAGTGTGAACAGTGCCCAGTCCACAATTCATTTGCCCACCAATGAGTGGGTGATCTGGTAGCCTTATAGGTATATTTATAGCTCTCAGGCTCATTCTATATCACATCCTGGGTCAAAGCAACAAGCTCAGCCCTGCAGCACAATTGTTACCTGTTGGCGAGCCGCTGGGGTCCCCAACAGTATCAGGACAAAAAGTTCTCTTCTACCTCCGAGGCTGCCAGGGAACCGATGGAAATTCACGAGTCTGGCATAGTTCCAAAAGGCATTTAATAGTATAAAAATCTCTAGCACCACAATTCAATATAATGGAAGACCTCTAGCTCTGGGCAGAACATGAGGATCCAAGTCTCCTACCCAACAATTCCACCAGAGAAAGTCCCATAAAAGTGGATTCCCACCAGAGAGGACTCCTACCAAAGAGGAGAGGAGTACCTCAAGCCAGTGCCCTTATATACACAAAAACAATCCTAACTTCAGGGAGACCTGTCAACAAAGAACCCTAAACAGCTTCTAGATAGTAGAAGAGTATAGAAGAGTGGTACATCACCCTACTACATGTCTAAACAAAGTATTATGCCAAGGATTAATCCCTTCTGAGATTATCTCTTATGTAAAACACTGGAGAGAGAGGTGGGGCTGGTATAAAGTAATACATCTTAATTCCATGGGCTTCATGTAATCTAGGTGGTACCCATAGGTCCTTCTTATTTATTATCTGCACCAGGGTGATTCTGAGAATCTTGTTCTCTGTGTACTGAAAAGGTAACACATAGTTGCTTGAGGGAAAACTAATCCTATAGTTTGGATCCACTAATCCTATAGTGATCCTTCCTATAATCTTAAATGATAATCTCAAAGTAGCCAGGGTAGCAGTCTCCTGGTAATTTCTAGCTGTTCCATGTTTGGTCCAGTGGGAAAAAGAGGAGCTGTGCCCAATCTAGATACATAGAAGCCTTAGTAGATGTATAATAAGTCTCAAGTTATTCATTCAGAGTCAAGGGGATTTCTGTAGCTGCCACCCTCCATCAGTGTTTACACAGAAGAGAGATCTCATTACATGAACACTGGCTTAAGGACATGCAAATAGATTAAGCTGTGAGTGGATAAAACAGCAAAGCTCCCAAGCTAGCTAGGCCTGTCATCCAACAATTACCTTCTGAGAATTTATTAAAAACAAAGTTGCCCTCATTTGAAAATCCAAAAAATAAATACCTAAGTACTCAGAGTCTAAGATCCCAGTTTCTACAATCCACCAAGACAACTGAAGTAATGAATATTTTAACTATAGGATTACACAGGCATAATGCATGTACAGTGATAGCCCATGCAGGCGAGCGTGACTCTTTCAGTATATGGAGAACAAGATACTCAAAATCACCCTGGTGCAGATAGTAAATAAGAAGGATCTTGTGGGTACCATCTAGATTACATGAAACCCATGGAATTAAGATGTATTACTTTATACCAGCCCCCTCTCTCCAGTGTTTTACATAAGAGATAATCTCAGAGGAAAGAGATTAGTCCTTGGCAAACCTTTGTTTATACCTGTAATAGAGTGTGTTACCACCGTTCTGCACTCTTCTATCTAGAAGCTTTTTAGGGTTCTTTGTTGATAGAATCCTCCCTGTCAACAGTTAGGATTACTTTGGTGTATATAAGGGGACTTGCTGGAGGCACTCACCCCTTCTTTTTGGGTAGGACTCCCCCTCTGGTGAGATCCTCTCTCTTTGGTGGGAGACTTGGGCTCTCTTGTATGGTCTAAATTGTGTCCAGTGCTAGAGTTCTTTCATTATATTGGATTGTGGTGGTAGAGCTTTTGTACTATGCAAAGCCTTTTCGGAAGTGCACCATGAGTTTTCATCTGTCACCTAGTGCCCTCAGAGGTAGAAGACGACTTCTGTCCTGATACTGCTGGGGACCCCAGCAGCTCCCGTCATGTTATCATATATTTAAACACTTTTAAGGATATAGATATATAAATACATGTGAATATTGAGAAAAGATATATAGATCTGCATAAACAAATACTGAGATACAGATATATAGCTATCTACAAAAGATTGCATCTAAACAAGATTATTATATATGCAGAGTAACTAATATATTTATTGAAATATCACATATCTTAAGAAATCTAAGATAAATTTAAAAACTAAATTTGCTAAATTCATTTTTGAAAATCATTTTTCCCCTTCCAGAAGCATTCCAGAAGGTATTCAGGAAGCTTGAGGACATCACAAGCAATTCTCAAATCAACCGGGTCCACAGTTAAATGCAAGGACATGAGGTTGTATTGCTACTCTGAACCTGTGGCACCGGACTTCTCTGGGCCATACCATCTCAAGGCTATATCCCATGATGCTCAGGGCACCATCAGATGCTGAAAATCAAACCCAGGTTAAGTACTGTATTATCTCTGACCCCACATAAAGCTATTTTGGCTGAGTAGTTTTGACTGAATATTGCAATAGAACTCT
Organism: Cryptotis parvus; assembly: GCA_021461705.1. Taxonomy (NCBI): domain Eukaryota; kingdom Metazoa; phylum Chordata; class Mammalia; order Eulipotyphla; family Soricidae; genus Cryptotis; species Cryptotis parvus. The sequence goes on from JAJIBD010026283.1 coordinate 101,249, forward strand.
GGCAAAATATTGAAAGGAAAAATCTGCAATTAAGATAATTCTTTGGGTTGAAGTCATATTCTGATTACCTCAAAATCAGAATTGTTGCAATGCAGTTTCTTTAAATATGGAGTTATGTTTCAATGTAGGAGGATAACTATTAAATTTGAAATTCAATGTCAGTTTATTTCTAGCATATAATTTTGCTTGACTGTTATTAGAAACTTCAGTCATCGTTGATTGATTTACTTACCAGCAAATGTAGAATTGTGCTAGCTGCTGATATGTCACTAAAATATCAATGGATTTCTTAAACTCCCCATGGAAATGTGAAACATGAGGGATAGATCCAAATTTTTCAAATTAACATGTTTTTGGGAGTATATGGTGTTTTGCCAAACAGCGGCACTTCCTTTGAAAAGCCAATGATAGTTGCTCTTCCTACTCATTTCAAATCTGCTCTATTCAAGTTTATATAATTTATGCAATGCTATTTGAAATATACAGCTGCCTGTAGTTCCATATATTTAAGCAATATAAAGAAATTTTCAGCAGCATTTTCACTTTTTAGAAGTGCTACGTAGCATATAAAAGCTTTATTTTTCAAGTGTTATAAATCACTAAACAGTCCTCCTATTTGGGTTGCATGCGAAGGCGAAAAAATATTCTTAACTCATAAACTATTTTCAGGTACAAACTTTATAACACTTATATTTGAAAATAATAAGTTAAGCAAAATAATTTTCTTAATCATTTTAAGCAATATGATACCTATTTTATAAGAGTTGGAAGTTCATTTGAAAGTAAAAGAAGGTTAACCAATCAATATTACATACACAAACTGTATAGAAAAAGGTGATCACACATAATCAAACAGGTTACTACAAACTCACTTGTCACTTATCTTCCCATTGTTCATTGATTTGCTTGAGCGGTGCCAGTAATGTCTCCATTCATTGGGAATGAGGTCCATTATTGTTACTGTTTTTGGCATATTTAATACACCATGGGTAGCTTGCCAGGCTCTGCCAGGCTCTGGGTTCATCCCAGGGTGCAGAGTCTTTTTCTATGTCAGACCATTAACCAACAGTGACCACATGGCAGAGCCCCTGGGTGTAGAGAAGCCTGTCTCCTGTCTGCCACCTGTTGACACAGCCAGGTACTGCAGCCACACCTCGAGGGGCAAGAAACTAATGATTTATTTCATTTTCAGGGAATGATAAAAGCTAATTTTTTGCCATTACTAGAAAATTCCATAAAAATAACATATGGTAAATTTTCTAAATCCCTAGGATCATTATTAATAATCGTTGCAAGTATTAAGAATTCTAGTTACAAAGTCAAATGCTTTAGAGAGGTCTAAAAACTGTTTATTACAAATGAATAGTTTTTAAATGATGATAAAGAATTATTTCAATGTTAAGAGTAATCAAAAGCATATGACTAATATGTCTGCCTTTATTGGACTACTACAACAAACTATAATAGATTGTTCACTTATAAGTAGCAGAATACAAATGCTCATAGTTCTAAAGACTCAGGTTGTAGGCCCTTCTTCCTACAGGACACAAACTATCCCTGTAGTGTTGTCATATGGTAAAAAATCTATTTCTATAAACTTCTTTAATGCCACTATTCATATATTTATTTCCTTCTCCCAAAAACCCCATCTTCAACTTTGCTTGCTACATTGGGCTAACAGAATTTTAGCACAGTGACTCAAGGATTCAGGGTGTTGTCGGGACCCCCAACAGTAGCAGGACAGAAGTTCTCTTCTACCTCTAGGGCCTCCCAGGAATGGTTGAAAACTCGCAAGTCCAGTGCAGTTCCAAAAGGCTTTTAATAGTACAATACGTTCTACCACTGCAATCCAATCAGGTCAGAACTTAGACCATACATGAGGCTCTAAGTCTCCTACCAAAAAGGATCCCACCAGAGAGAGTCTCACAAAAGTGGATCCTACCAGAGAGAAGTCCTCCCAAAGAGGAAAGGAGTACCTCAAGTTAGTCCCCTTATATACACAAAAGTAATCCTAACTTCAGGGAGTCTCCTGTCAAAAAAAATAAACTAAACAGATTCTAGAGAGTAAAAGAGTGTAGTAGGGTGCCACACCCAACTATAGGTCTAAACAAATGAATATGCCAATCCCTTTTTTTGAGATTATGAGATTATATCTTATGTAAAACACTGGACAGAGGGGGCTGGTATAAAGTAATACATCTTAATTTCATGGGCTTCATGTAATCTAGATGCTACCCACAAGGTCCTTTTTATTTATTATCTGCACCAGAGTGATTCTGAGTATCTTATTCTCTGTATATAAAAGGGTCACAATAGTCTGCTAGAGAGCAAACTAGTATGACCCTTCTTATAATCGTAAATGATCACTTGATTACTTGATCAATTGAATTCCATTATTCATTGATTTGCTCTAGTGGGTGCCAGTAACATTTCCATTTGACCCTATCAAGTGCCAATGAAGCCCAATGGTATCTGGTTTGCTTCAGGGAATACAAAGAGCCTCAAACCGTTCCTTCAGGTGTTGGAGGACAGGTTTAGCTATTCTGGGTTTTTGTTGTTTTTCCCACTCCCAGCTTAATCTTATTTAAGCCAAGGTTCATTCTAATGAGACCTCTCTTCTATGTAAACACTGCTAGAGGGTGTGGCAGTTACAGAAGTCACCTTGATTGAATAACTTCTGACTTATACATCTATGAAGACTTCTATGTCTTCCAGATTGGGCACAGCCCCTCTTTATACCATTGCACCCAGTGTGGGACAGTTAGAATTTACCAGGAGACTACCACCCTGGAGACTATGGGAAGACTATAGGAAGGATCATACTAGTTTGCTCTAAGCAGGCGAGTGTGACCCTTTCAGTACACAAGAACAAGATACTCAGAATCACCCTGATGCAGATAATAATAAGAAGGACCTTGTAGGTACCATCTAAATTACATGAAGTTCATGAAGTTAAGATGTATTAGTTTATATCCGCTCTCTCTCTCCAGTGTTTTACATAAGAGATAATCTTGGTAGAAAGGATTAGACCTTGGCATAACCTTTGTTTATACCTGAAATAGGGTGTGGCACTACAATCTGTTTAGAGTTCTTTGTTGACATGACCCTCCCGGTGGAATTGGATTACTTTGGTGTATATAAGGGGCTGACTTGAGGCCCCTTCACTTTTGCCTTTTGGGCCTTTTAGCTTTCAGCTTTTTGGCTCCTCAGCCTTGCAGTTTTTGGCTTTTGGCTTTTTGCTCTTTGGCCGTTTGCTCCTTCTTCTGGGTAGGACTCAGCTCGGGTGAGATCCCTCTCTCTTTGGTGGGAGACTTAGGCTCTTTTGTATGGTCTAAGTTTGGACCAGAGCTAGAGTTTGTTCATTATATTGGAGTGCTGTGGAAGATCTTTTTGTACTATTAAAAGCCTTTTTGGAACTGCACCGGACTCGTGAGTTTTCATCTGTTCTCCGGCGTCCTTGGAGGTAGAAGAG